>PVJO010002956.1:0-132279 GCA_004026905.1 Hystrix cristata
GTACCTCATACCCTGGGCCCCACCTGTGTGAGTGTGCCATCCCTCTCTATAAAGAATACCCAAGATGATGGACACATAAAGAAAATGTTTTATTTCAGGTCACAATTCTGAAGGTCCCCACTGAGATGAGGTGGATGCACTGCTCTGGGTGTGTGGATGGTGATGGGGGTGCATGTGGTGAAGCAAACTTCTTACCTCATGGGTGGGAGGCAAAAGGGAGAAGTTAGAAGGGAGCCAGAGTCCCATAACCCCTTAGGAGGGCACCCCCAGCCACCCGAGGACCTCCCCCAAAGTGTTCTCCTGAGGTCCGTGTACCTCTCAGTAGTGCCACCCTGACAACCAAACTTCCCCTCCCCCAACCTTTTAATAATAGACTTTTGGGAGACATTTATCCCAAACCGTAGCACCCCCCAAAGCAGTTTACATGCAATGTCTCACTCTTCACAGCTCCTAATCTGGGTTACATGCCATTGTTACTCTCACATTACAGATGTGAAAACTGAGGTACAGAAAAGTGAAGTAACTACACTAGCTACAGGGGACTCCATAACACCAAAACATGTGTCCTAACTTCCAAGACCATAAGACAGACCAAGCAGACCAGGAGTTTGATCCCATGTTCTGGTGACTCCAGAGCCATTACCGTTAGAGCAGTGATTTCATCCTCAACGTTTGGCAACACCCAGGGATGCTGTTGGTCATTACAACTAAGTGTAGCTGGAAGATAGGAGCAGATAGACCCTGGAAAAGGAAGAGGGCTGAGAATGGGCAAGAGCCAGGCAAATGGCCAAGACAGTGAATTACCAGGGTCAGAAGTCCCAGACAGAAGAGCAGAGGACGGCGCATCAGAGGACATCCCCGGGTAGGCCTGGGCCGAGTAGTTGCAGACATTTCACTGAAGGGGGCCAGGTGGCCACTGCACCTCAGCATTCTGACCCAGACCCCCTTTTCGCAGCATCTACATCCCATAAAGCACTGTCTTCTCTGGCAAATACCGTGGGAGAAGCACAGCACTGTATTGAGAGCAAGGTTCTGCAGTCAGCTTTCTGCATTTAATTCCTGGCTTCTTTCCCTTCCCTTGGGAGTTACCAAACCTCCCAAGTCTGAGTACCCTCACCTGTGAAAATGCAGCTGAATTAAACACAGTACCTGTCTCGCGAGTCAGGGGAAGACACAACAAGACAGTGTGTTCACTCCAGAGTCTGGCCCCAAAGTAAGTTGTCACCAAATACTCACTGACCATAATAATAAACCAAAGGAGGGAAGCTCAATGGTTCCTTCTACCCATCAGCTCCCCTTTGCTTTGCCCCATCACCCCTCCACACATCGCGGAATAGATGGATTACCCTACAGAACCTTGGTCTGGCTTCCTCGAAACTCTTACAGCACTTTCTTGAACTTCTTTTCTATTTAATGTAACAAACACTGTGTGCCTGGTGACTGTGCTAAATTCCTTTAAAATATTAATTAATTTATTCCTCGAACAGCTCCCAGGGGAAGTATCAATATCATTCCCACTTTGATGAGATGAGAAAACAGGGCAGAAATGAGTAACTTGTCCGTAGCCACACGCTCCTAAGTGGAGGAGCTGATGTTTGAACCCGCACTGTCCACACTCAATGATTGTGCTTCTTTCATGCCTCTTAGAAGGCTGGATTTTAGACTTTGGTCCTTTTTGCGATTCTGTCAGTATTCCCTGATATACATGGATGAGTTCCTCAGGAGCAGCACCGGCATGATGTGTTCAGTACATGTTTGTTAACCAATTAAAACTACATTGGCAATAGATGCAACTTTCATCCAATACCAGAGGGCTCTACCGAGAACCTGAATAGGAGAGGAAATTTAATACTCCCGGGGCAGCAAAGGCCAATGGGCAGAAGGAAAAAAGGCAGATACCTCCTGACTTTTTCTTGCCCTGCACCTTCTCTTGAGTTGGGCTGTGGTTACTGAGTATTTAGAAATCTCAGTGTGCTGGAAAAGATGAGAATGCAGATGATGTCATCTCACAACTGACCAGTGACATGGTGCTGAGGCTGGTCAGGCATGAGAAAGGTCTAGGTTCTAGTTCTCTCTCTGCTCCTAACCATCTATGTGGTTTTGGGAAGGTCTCTGCTTCTCTTGCAGTCTCCTTTGTCTATTAAATCACTGGGCCAGACTATAGTGTAAAATTTGGTTGTTCTTGTAAGCCCTTATTTCTCTTTTGTTTCTTATTAAAGTGGGTAAAATTCACATAACATAAAATTAACCTTTTTAAATTTTAATTTTTGTGGTACTGGGCATTGAACCCAGGACCTTCACACTAAGTTACACTCCCAGCTTGCTTTATTTATTTATTTATTTGATACAGGGTCTTGCTAAATTGCTCAGGGTGGACTTAACTTGCAAATCCTCCTGTCTCAGCCTCCTAGAGTGCTGGGATTATAGACTTGTGCTACTATGTCAACCTTTTTGATTTTTGGCTTATATTGCCAATACGTATGGTTTCCAGAAAGGCCGTACCAACTTACACTCCCTCCATAGTGAGTGAAAGTGGTAGTTTCTAGGAGATTTTTGTCAACATTGGATCTAAATCATTTATAACATTCTTCTTACAGCAGAAGTCTGCACTTTGTTTATTTATTTGGGGTTGGGGGAGCCTAGGGATAGAACTCAGGGCCTCGTCTATGGCTTGAGCTAAATCCCCAAACCCTGAAGTTGGTTTGTCTTCTATTTCATTTTCTTGTATGTGTGACTGGCTGGTCCTAAAAGCTCAAAAGCTGTCTAAAGGAAGGGTTTAAACCATTGTGGTGGTGCACACCTACAATCCCAGCACTTGGAAGGCAGAGGAAGGATGATTGCAGCAAATTCAAGGCTAGGTTGAACTACAAAGTGAGAACCTAGCTCACCCCCCACCCCCAGGGTTTGGGGATTTAGTTCAAGCCATAGACGAGGCCCTGAGTTCTATCCCTAGGCTCCCCCAACCCCAAATAAATAAACAAATAAAAATAGAGGAAAGACTTGAACGTCTTACTCATCTCTGTGGTCTCTTCTGGTGTCTAATTATGCTTCCTATTTAACAGTTACTCAATAAATGTCAAAGGAAGGAAGTAACAAATGATTGAATAATGACATTTTATGTAACTGTCAGATTCTGCGTTAAAATGCTGGTCTACTATCTCGCTTGGGTTGATAAAACAAAGTACCATAGACTAGGTGGCTTATAAACAACAGAAATTTATTTCTCACCATTCTTGAGGGTAGAAGTCTGAGATCAAGGACCCATTGTGGTTGTTCTAGTGAGGGCCTTCCGGGGTTGCAGACAGCCAAATTCTCATTGTATCCTCAAGTGGCAGAGGGTAGGCAGGAAGGGTACTCTGGGGTCCCCTTTCAAAGGCCTTAATGCTGGGTTGGGGATTTAGCTCAGTGGGAGGGCACTTGCCTAGCAAGTGCAAGGCCCTGAGTTTGATTCCCAGCACCAAAAAAACCCCCACAAAAACAAAACAAAACAAACCTCACAAAAAACCAAACCAAAAACAAACAAACAAAAAATGAAAAAGCACAAAGGTACTAATGCCAATCATGAAAGCTCCACCCTCATTACCTAATCAAAGGCCCTACTTCCCAGTACTATCTCGTGGGGGAATAGGATTTCAGTTCAGGAATTTAGGAGCTACACAAACCTTTAGTCCACTGCAGCTACCAAAAATGTCATTAGCATTAATATCTCAGAGTCCAACAATCAAAGCCTCTACTAGTCTAGTAGCAAGTAAATAACCTTTTACCAATCTCTACTCCTGGGATGTCTCAGGAGCACCACAAAAATCTTTTTGTTTGTCCAGATGATGCCCAGCCTACTCTTCACCTTCAGGTGGGCTCTGCTGCAGACCACTGTTCTGGGCTTCTCAGCTCTTCCAACTGCTGCTCCAGGAGCTTCTCTGGGCTGCTGCCTGGCCTGTTACTCATTCCTGAGTCCCAGGGTGGTCACATACCACTTTGTCAATTCTCCAAGTCCATCTAAAACAAGTAGTCTTAATCTTAACTGAAGGTTTAGAGAGATCAGACACAATACAGTACAGAGCAGGCAAACACAAACAGGATGTGAGCTACCCTAGCCATGGTTTCTATCGCCTTCCTAACTCCACCGGATCCCTCAGGGAACATTTCTTTCCTTTCCGGTCTTCCTTCTTCCCCCATATTGTAGGATGTGCTCACCTGGAAGGACACCGCGTGAGGCATCCTTGATCTTCCCTCCTTTCTTCCACCCAGTCCACTTCCCCCAGTCCCAGCCCCTGACTTCTCCCAGGAAGAGAAAAACCTCCAGAGACCAGCCCTCTCCTGAGGAAGCTATCTTTTTAGAGTATTATGTAGCACAGGTTTTTTGTTTGTTTGTTTTTCGGTATAGTAAGTCCCTGACTGACAAATGAGTTCTGTTCTGGGAGAACGTTTGTAAATCGGATTTGTTCGTAAGTCTGACAGCATCTTATACACTCATGGCAGGAGTATACACTGATGCTGATCCTGCATCTACACACTGAGAAGTTTCTCCATCTCCTCTTTCACTTTACCACACTTTTTGGATATTATTGTTGACTTCATTAGCACAGCGAACTTCACATGTTCCATGATCTTGTCCTTGTTCTTTAGAATTGTGTCAAGGGTTGAATGATTCGTGTTATAAAAACGAGCAATGTCTACCATCTTTTTGTCTCAGTCAAGGTATATTGTGAAGCAAGACACATTGTAAGCCTCCATTTATATATGGAAAGAATGTATGCATATATGTTTGTGTATTCATAGAACATCTCCGGGGTGACACAGAAGAAAATGAAATAGCCAGCTGTCTGGAGAGAGTAATGGGCCATTGAGGAAAGTGGGAGCTACACTTGCCTTGCCCTGTGCTTTTTCTCTGCAATCTTTGTGCCTTTTGAGGTTTGTTCCTAGTGTTTCTATTGCTTATTTAACAATGCTGTGGTCTGAAAGTCTGTGTCCTAACACTTCTTGGCCTTTTGGCTAAGATCAAGTGTGAAAGTCTGTGTCCTTCTAAAATTCATGCATTGATATTAATAGGTGGGGCCTTT
This sequence comes from Hystrix cristata, assembly GCA_004026905.1. NCBI lineage: Eukaryota > Metazoa > Chordata > Mammalia > Rodentia > Hystricidae > Hystrix > Hystrix cristata. The sequence continues at coordinate 5,061 of PVJO010002956.1, forward strand.
GGGCAGTGCTAGGTCACGAGGGCAGAGTCCTCATGAATGGGAATAACGCTGTTACAAAAGAAGCCTGAGGGAGTCTCTCCCTTCTGCCATGTGAGGAGACAGCCGGAAGTCAACCATCTATGAAACAGATTGCCCTCACCAACTGTACCAAATTGGTTGGTGCCTTGATCTTGGTCTTTCAGCCTCCAGAACTATGAGCAATAAAATTCTCTGGTCCAAGGTATGCATTTTGTTATAGCAGCTGGAATAGACTAAGACAAACAACCAGAGCCTCTCCAGGCAAATCCACCCCACTTCCTGGAAACATAGAAAATCAGACTCCTACAGAAACTGGTACCCCAGGGGCTGGGAATTTAGCTCATCGGCTAGAGTGCTTGTCTTGGAAGCACAAGACCCCGAGTTTGATCCCCAGTACCAAAAAAAATAAAATAAAAAAAATAAAAAGAAACTAGTACCCCAGTTGAATCCTGGAGCAAACCACGGTCATGAGCTATAAGAAACAGACATGTCCTATGATGCAATAACCATTCATGAGCAGAATTTCCTTGCAATAAGCAGGAAATGGCTTACTACATTCAAGACACCTTTTTGCCTTGCAGAAGTGGCTGCAGCTCCCCAGGCCCATGCTAGGTGGCATCCTGTCTCTATGGAGGGACTGACAGCTGTGGAATGAGTATTCCAGTTGCACCTGCCAGCTTCTACCCAGCTCACTTCAGTAGCACGCAGCCCGAGCTTTTGCTTTGAGATGCCACTACAGCAGGGAGCTGCCTGCTCCAAATCAACTGGGCAAATTATCTCCTATACTCTACTCTGTGGAATTGCCAAGAAATCAATCTGTGCAAAGCATCACATTTTTAAAACTGCAAGTATTTGATAGGTTTTATTTGGCATATATCTCAGTCTCATTTGTTAGCTGAGGCTTTAGTGAGGGAAGGATTATGTCCTCCTTCTTATGGGTCAATTAAATATCCACATACCTGAAATGGTCTACCTTAGGGCAGTAAAAACTTTGTTCTAAGATTTCCAAGATAATTTGCCCCAGAGTTTCTGGGGCAAAAGACAGTTTATGTTCTTTTAGCATTAAGGTCATTCGGTGCACCCACTTTACTTATGAGTCATGTGGTTATAAACATTCTTAAAGTTCCATTCAACTCTGCTTGTCTCTTCCTCCTTTTTTTTCTGAGGGAGGGTCTTGGTGTGTAGCCTAGGCTGGCCTCTAATTTCAGATGATCCTCCTGCCTCAGCCTCCCAAATGCTGGGATTACAGGCATGTGCTACCATGCCTGGCCTCTTCTTCGTCTTTTAAGAAGTAATCTACTTTTGTTAAGATTGTACCCACATTTCCATTCTATACTATCACGCAAAAAACAAGAGAACTTGGCTTTGGTCATGTCATTGTCTGATAGATGCTGGTCACTGAATCTGATGATGAAGCTGGATTGTCAACCTGATTGGCTTGAGATCTGCCCAGGGGTTTAGTAAAGCACACTTATGGATGTATGTATCTGGGTGGGGCAGACAGTGATCACAGTGGGTCTGTATCTGGTCCTTTGCCCCTTCTTTCCTGGCACTGTTTCTCTGCTCTGCTTTCTAGTCTCCTTGAACCGAATAGCTTTGCTTACCACACCCTTCCACCATGTTTCTCCTTTGAAGCCAGCTGACCATGGACTGAATCTCTTGAAACCATGAACCAAATTATACTCCTTTAAATTGCAGATGTTAGGTATTGTGTCTCAGCAAAAGGAAAGCTGACTAATACAATGGATGATGGTTTGGATTCTTATCTACATTTTCAGAAAAAGCATTGGCTTTTAAGTAAATTTCTGGAGAAGAGGTTATTTTCCTTCTCCTACTCTCAAGGTACAGAATTAAGTTTTATACTTTTCTTGTGTAATTTCCTTGCCAAGTTGAACATTTTCCTTCCATCTAAATCTACTGATTGCTCAGCACTAAACCAAACAAAAATGCTCAGCTTTCTGTGAGATATTTTAGGGATAAATATCTTGTGTTTCAGTCAGACTGAAAATTGAATTGAAATTGGTATGCTTAGTTTCCTTTAAAATTGGGTGACTAGCTAGGTGTGGTGGTGCACACCTGTTGTAATACCAGCACTCTGGGAGACTGAGGCAGGAAGACCACAAATTCAAGCCCAGCTTTAAAAATTGAATGAGCCCCTGGGAGTTGGGGATTTAACTCAGTGGCAAAGCACTTGCCTAGCAAGTGCAAGGCCCTGAGTTCAATTCCCAGTACCTCCCCCCAAAATTTAATGAGACCTTGTCTCAAAATAAAAAATAAAAAAGGGGCTGAGGATGTAGCTCAGTGCGAAGGCCCTCGGTTCAAACCCCAAACCCCAGTTACACACACACACACACACACACACACACACACACGCGTGCGCGCGCACGTGCGCACACACACAAACACAAAAGCAATTAAAGCAATTAGGTGAATTACTGGGTTGATAGTAGCAGACAGCCAGATTTGAGGATAGAGATCTGATGAGAAAGCTGGAAGTCTTGGGAACTAGTGACTGCCTTTGGCTTTTTGTACCAGATGAACCTTAATTCCAGGAGTCTAGTTTCCCTTGCTTTTCTTTTTTGAATTCTGATCTGATCCGATCTTAACTTTGATAGTTAACTAGCATGCTATAACTAGCATCCCATGGTATAAGTAGGTGAGGCTGGTCATGCCATATGTGAAATGCTCACTATGTGTAAGTAATTACTGGATTCTATAGAGAAGACTCAAAAGGTGAAAAAGACACATTTCAGGTCTGTACACAGAGAAGGTAGACACTCATCCAAATAACTTACCACACATTTTTCTCTGGACCTTTGGCAACAGGCCAAATTCCCTGAGGCTCAGTTTCTTCTATAAACAATGTAGGCGACACTGTCTTTAGACAGTACTTACCTTGTAGGATTGGGCTAGGAATCAAGGTTCTGGGTATAGTAATGGGATGGGTACTGGAGAAAGGGTCTGTGGCAGGACTGAGGAAGTAATCTCATTAAACTTTATAATAGTTCAGGACTGTACTAAGTCTCCTGTAGGGATCTTCTCATGTAAACATGGCATCAGGGAAGGGGGCCTTTCTTCTTTTACTAAAGAAGACCATGTTACAGCCAGGCATGGAGGCTCATATCTATAATCCCAGCTACTGGGGAGGTTGAGGCAGGAAGATTGCAAGTTTGAAGGCAGCCTGGGCAACAGTGAAATCCTGTTTCAAAAAATAAAAAGGGCTGGGATTATAGCTCAATGGTACAGCACCCCTGGGTTAAATCCCCAGTAAACACATATGAGGCGGGGGAGGGGGGAGGGGGGAGAGAGAGAGGGAGAGAAAGAGAGAAGAGAGAGAAGAAGAGAGAGAACCAGAGGACATAAATGCTCCAGTTTTCTGTCTCTCAATACATGACATTGTGTACCATCTCAGGATTCTGCCAGCAAGAGACATCACCAGATGTGGCCCCTCAACTTTGGACTGCCAGAACTGTAAGTCAAAATAAACCGTTTTCATTAAAACTTACCCAGTCTAGGAATCTGTGTCATTGGCAACAGGAAATAGGCTAATACTGTATAGAGTATTAGCAGAGTCTATACAGTATTAGCCTATTTCCTGTTGCCAATTCACTTTAAAGTGAATTAACATTAAGGAAAACTATTATGCTAACAAAAGAATGATAGGTGGCCTACTGCATGGCAACATTTTTAACGTCAAATTTGGTAACCACTGGCTGGCTGGGGTCCATTGATGAAGGGACTTCCATGGTACAGGGAATATTAACCGGAAGCCTCATGCCTCCAACCTACTTTCTGCTCCCATTGTCTTGTCTTGGAATTCCCTGGAGCCAGGCATCAGCTCTTCTTCTCTGTCTGCAGAGTCCCTTGTGTGTGCCTCTATAATGGTCCTTACTCCATCATGGAGGGAGCTGCTCTGCCAGTTTGCTTTCCTTCCTAGTGGTGAGCTCCCTGGGAAACTGCCTTCATAAACTTCGAAGATGAGAATAAGAGTTCTCTTTCCAGCTGCTTCCGGAGGATCTGCAAGTTGACAGGCAAGCAAAGGATGAAATCTATCTCTAGCAGAGCCGACCTGATTATCCAGGCAAAAGGAATCCATGTTTTGGGATGAAGATAGGTTGTGGATCCTGGGGATTTAGCTCAGTGATTAGAGTGCTTGCCTTGCAAGCACAAGGCCCTGAGTTCAATCCCCGGCACCACAAAAAACAAAACAAAACAAAACAAAAAAACAAACTTTAAAAAAAAAAAGATAGGTTGTGGCTTTCCAGACTAGCAAATTTCTATTTACTAGGACTCCCATGGTGCTTCTGTATCCATGGGAGATACAGGTGCTCACGGAAGAATGAGATTCCCCACGTGTTTTGCATTTTGGGCTCCGCTGACCCTGAGTGCAGTTGGAAGTCAGGGTTTATCTTTGGCAAAATCCCATTCCTCTCATTGTCACCTGTACCTCTTGCTCTCAGCTGGCTCTCACTGATTCCCTGCTTAGTTATTGATACTTAATAGACTACTTTTGAAACAAGCCCATTTTTCATGAGGTCTGAGTTGTTAATGTAGTTAACTGAAAGGCGTGCCATTTCATATAATGGTGGAGTTATGAACTGGAATGAAGACTCCTTAAGACTTACTCATTTAGTCAACTGTCTCATTTGCCTTCTTATAAGTTCACTCTGGAGCCCAAACACAACAGTCATAACCAAGTCAGACTGTGCCAGCTAGTCTGAGCTATGCAGAAACTAAGTGCACAAATCCTGAGTTCAGCTGCTGAGTTCAAATCCCAGGACTTTTATTATTAGTTATGTGTGACCTTAGGAAAATAATAAAACCTCTTTATCTGTAAAATAGAGCTATGCTCCCTATCTCACTTGGATGCTGTGTTCACTGAGATAATCAGTGCAAAACAAATAGCACAGGGCCTGGCCATGTGTTGGGGTTAAGTAAATGCGAGCCATTGTTGTTTCCTTCTTACACTGGAATGCCCTCGTTTCCTTATAGAGGCAGATACTTGACATACAATCATTTATTTTGTAGGCAGAATGCATTACCTGTAGTGAATAGAGAATTGGACAGGCTAACATCTATTTGCTGAGTGACCAGCAGGATTCACTTACTCTCTCTGGGTCTGTTTCACATGAATAAAATGAGGGAGACAAGCAAAGGTTTCCAAGGTTTCAAATTCAAATGTCCTTAAGGCCAGATAGGTAAAATGACTGGTGACTTTGGTTGGGCGTAAGACCAACCAAAGGTTAACTGCAGAGCTTTGCCACTCAGAATGTAGGCTACTGACCAACAGGATTGACAGAACCCTAGAGTTTGTTGAAAATAACATAATCTCAGGACTCATCCCAGACATAGGTATGCATTTAAACTAGAATCTGCTTTATCATAAGAGCCCCAGGATTTGTAAGCACAGGAAATTTGAGCAGGTTGCTGTGGTGCACAAATCACTTAAAAATATTCACATTTAGGGGTTTTTTTGGTTTTTGTTTTTCCCTAAATGTCAACCAAATAAACTTGGGTCGGGTCAGGTCCTCGGCTGCTGGAGGTGACCACTGCAGGTGGTGGGCTCTATGATGCCAATTTTAAGAGTCTCCCTCTTTCTGATACACATCATTACATCACAAGTTAGGGCTCTGGGTATATGATACGTGGCAAAGACCAAGCCTGGGTGGTTTAGAACAATACTTCCCTGAATGAAAGGTGCCCAAGAAGCTATTTGCTCAGCTCCCTGCCTTCTGACATGCAAACTTCGCAGACAGGTTAATGAGGCCCAGGGAGATCCACTGACCCAAATCCAGACAACAGGAACTGGTTGTATCCACCAGGAAAGAAGATAATCCCGGACTGTTAGAATATAGCATCGAAGGCCTGGAAAGTCTATTAATTTCTTTATATTCGCCAATGAATAATAATTGTTTTCTGTTTCTCTCAGCACCTCCCTGCTACTTCCTGGCAGCCCTGGGGACAGAAAGTTTCTTCCTTTTGGACAGAGAAGGCCCAGGGTTGGCTTCAGAACGGATATCCGGCCTGCGGGACGCAGGAGCAGAGGAGGCAAAGGCCTCATTGTTCCCTGGGGCCAAGCGGCCCCGCCTCCGGCCCAAAGAACACGAGTCTACGTAGACCCCAGGTGATAGGAGAGCGCCCATTTTCCAGAACGAGGGTTTTCGGAGAAAGCAAGGGAGGGGGGCTGGGCCTAGATCTGGAGTCTGATCTTTCGAGGATAACAGTGGCAGGATCTAAGAGCCCCCAGGTAAATAAGCTCAGAATTTGAACACATTTCCATGCCGAGTCGGCGCGGGTCTGGCTGTTCCTCCTTAACACTCCACATTGCAGACTCAGGCTATTCCGCCTGCGTTTTTATAACTCAATCTGAGCAAGTCCAGCTGTAATGAAGATTGCTGGCTTGCGGGGCCGGCGTGCTACAAGACGGTTTACTAGCACTGCGCACCGCTTCCCACGCTCGGTCTCCGCGGAGGCACGATCCGCGCAGACCCGCCGCCGGCTGGGGGCGCTCGGGCCGCGCTGACATCGAGGCAGGCGCCGGGTCGCCGCCGACTCGCGGAGCCCTTCCCGCCTTCCGAGCAAACAAAGTGCAGCTCTGTGAGCGACCTGGCACGTGTGCGTGCGAGACAGCAGGCAGTGGCCGGGCGCGCGGCCCAATGCCGGGTCCCGGCGCCCACGGCTCAGTGGTGGGCCTGCACGGCCCCGGACTGACGGTTCTGCCCCGCGAGCGCACCCGGCCCCCCACGGCTCTCGCCCGGCCCGGGTGCTTCGCCTCTCCGTTCCCAGCTCTGGGCAGGGCGGGAAGGGGCCGAGCGGGTCCGCACCCCGGGACCTGAGGCTCCCGCGGGGCTGGGGTTCCTCTGACTCTCCCGCCAGCCAGGCAGCGGCCATCTCTGCTCTCGGCGCCGTGCGGGGTGTGTCTCCGGCTCCCTCAGCCAAACGCCCGCCGGACTCTGCCTGCTGCTCTGCTCGCCCCGCCCCGGCGCGCCGAGGACTACGACTCCCAGCAGGGCACGCGCCACTTGCGCCGAGGCGGGCGGCGCGTTCGGGTCCGCGCTTGCGCAGTGCGGCGGCCGGAGGCTGAGAGTACCACACCCCCGGGAGGGACGGAGGGGAGGTTGAAGCATCCGAGGCATTAAAGCATCCGCGGGAGCCGGAGGGAGGAGAATGGAGTGACAGAGACACGCGGAGGGTGGGGGGTGGGGGGGAAAGTGTTGAGGGAGGGGGGAGGGGGGACACAGAGGGAGGAAGACGCGGCGTCGGCGGCGGCTCCTCTGTGCAGAGGGGAAACTCGAGGGCTCGGAGCAGGAATAATGCGGTAGGCGAGGCGGGCTGCTGGCTCCCGGCTCCGGCAGCAGCGGCGGCGGCCCGAGCAGCGGCAGCACCCCAGGCGCTGACAGCCCCGCCGGCCGGCGCCCTTGCTGACCGCCGACTGTCAATGGAGCTGGAAAACATCGTGGCCAACACGGTCTTGCTGAAAGCCCGGGAAGGTAAGCGGCGGGCTGGTGCGCGCCTGGCGCGGCCGCGGGGCCAGGCGCGGGTCGGCGGCGCGTAGGCTGGGCTGAGCGCGAGCGCGTGCGGGACGCCCGCAGCCGGCGGGTCGCGGCGGGACAGCTCGAAGAGCCGCTCTGCAAACGCTGCGGGGCTCCTGCCCTTGGTCTCACAGACTCTGGACTTGGGCAGAGCGGGCTGCAGGGATTAGGATGCTAAAATATCCCGTAGTTTCCAGCTCTGACCCTAGAGATCGTGCCATCTCGGCGGCTGCCGAAAGGTCGCTTGGAAGAGTATTCTTTCAGCCAGGGACGGGCAAACGTGCAAGTAAGATAGCTTTGCGAGGCGGCCCGGGATGGTTTTGTGAGTGCGAATTGGTGTGTGCGTATGGTGGGAGGGGGTGTTGGAATTAGCAGAAGCCAAGTCTGCCTGCGCAGGCTGAGTTGATAGAGACTATTGCTGGAAACCATCCTCTGGGAATGTGTCTTTGGGAAATCCCGTCGTGTGGAAGGAAGCCTTTTAAAGGCAAAGTAAGATGTTAAGGAATTAGCCAGTTCATAGACTAATGAAACGATGGCTGTACACATCACCTAGAAAATAATTTCAGATGTGGTTATAATTTTTTTCTGGGGCTGGGGGGCCGGATACCGGAATTGTTTGATTTTGTCTCAGTTAAGGAAGGTAACTGGTGCTTTGTGCGTTTTAGATGCAAATGATCAGTTTTCCTGCATTTAGCTAGCAGGAAGTATCTAAATGGACTGGGTAAGATCTTGAGTCATACCTATAAGCACGTATTTTGACTCTTCCTTGAGATGAAAAAGGAAGAAAAAAAAAAGTGGCCCTGAAACTTAACTGCTTTCTCAAAGGATTGTGTTGTGTGTATAAACATGCATATTTAGGAATACCTGGAATTTATGTAACATCTCCTTTGCCAAGATTTGGGCTCTGGTGTGCAGCTTTTTTATAAAAAGGGAAGTGGTTTTACCCTTTCCTGGGGGGAGGTTTTATTTGATACCGAAGGTAGAAGGCAAACTAAGTAAGGTCTTGACTTTAGAGGGATCTTCAGTAAGCAACCCGTGAAAATGCCATACCTACTTCTTAATATTTTCATTCACCCACTTTGATGAATGAAGGAAGGATTTCTGGCCAGCAATAAAACGATTCATGTTTATCCAGCCCATTCCATCACCTTGTGGCTCAGTACAGGCTGTGCGGCTAGATGATGCACAACCCACTATGGGCTGGGTTTCAGCAACTCACCCGGGTGTTCAGGTCGCACTTTTATGGTTGCTTGTCTGTCTAAAGCAGCTCTAATGTAGCCACCCGGAAGTTTAATTTGAAGTCTCCGAAGGAACCAGTGCTTTGAGAATACTGAGCAGAGTTTAAAATATGCAAGTCCATCTCTCTCCAACTCCTGTTCACTCAGCTTTGGTGTGAACAGATTTCTAGGGGAGACTGTTACTTGGTGACTTCAGACTAAAGCCTGAGGCTTTCTTTCTTTCTTTCTTTTCTCTTTTTTTAAAAACTCCGTAATCTGACATTTTCAGTGAGCTAGATCAAGGTGGGTGCTACTGAGCTCTCCTCTGGGCTGAACAGAACAGTCTTGGAAGGAAGAAGGGGAGAAAGCCCCTTCCTGTAGCCTCTGCAGCCAGCCACCTAGTGGTGGGACACAGTTGCACATCTCAGGGCACAGGGCTAGGAAGTTTTCACCCTCCCTCCATTCTAAAGCTCTTTCTTGGGAAGTTGCTGGATATGATGGTGCAGGAGGCCTTGCAAGTTTCACTGGTTCTTCTTGTTGCCCAGGGAATCTGCTCCCCAAATTTGCTGTGCTAGACATTTGTTTGCCTGGAGGAATACTTTTCTCTTCTTTTAGCATTTGGTTGCTTCTTTTAAAATATTTTCCTTAGAGCGGGCAAAGTGTTATCAGTAGCCCCCTCTCCAGTTGTTCTTCCCAGTGTCTTTTACTAAAATGAATTTGCTGGCTGGTATTTTGTTTGTCAGGTTAAGAAACAGGCTTTTTCAGAGTCTTAGGGAGGAGAGCAGCAGGTTGGAAGTGTATATGGAATGACAGGCTCCCATGGGGCAGAGTTACAGTGATTAGAAGTGCTCAAGAATGTGCCCTTTGCTTTTTTTCCTTTTAAAGTATTTTTGAGTTTTTTTTGTGAGAATTTCATAGTCATTTCATGGTGAGAAATAGCTCTCGAAGATGCCTTAGAAATGGAGAGGGCTTTGCTTGTAAGGAAATAGGGACAGACTGACATATGAACAGGAAATTATCATTTATGTGGCAGCCACATTTTCCAGTTTGCATTTCTTCCATGTTCTCTCTTATGTCTAGAGAGAATCCACAGTTTTAAGTGCTTCTACTTAATAAAGTCTAGGCCTTTATTCAAGATTTGGGTCAATATATCTTAATTACTATGGAAGATTTAAGAAATAAAAGCCTTTTGTTTTTCTTTTATTCAGTTCGCTACTTGAAGTCATTCTATTAAATGTAGTAGTTCTCCAAATAACCATATTATCTAAATATTCAAAATTCAGATTCACTAAATTTAGCTTCACTAACATTTAAGCCAGGCTAGTGAAGTAGGTAACATAAACTTTATAGTACATTAAAAAAATCTGAGTTGTTAAAAATGATTAAACACACTTCTTAAAAGATTCTTGTGAATGGCTACAGATGATAAATGCAGTGGGCAAATGTGAAATTTAATTTGGTTCACTTAGCAAAATACATTATAGACAATTTAAAATGTGGCTTTTAAGTAAAAGTCACATTTGTCCCAAACAATAAAGAGACAGACCTTGAGGAACGACAGGCACACTTCATGAGCCCTGTAATTTGATGTTGATGGGTAATTTTGGGGTCTCTCTTAGCTATAGGCAGATGACTTTAAGTTCATTGTATATTCAAATTCATGCCATAATGGGACAAGTATGCAGTAGAAAGCATTAATGTGGCAATGAATAGAAAACCTGCAAATGAACTAGAGTAAAAGCGATTCATTGTAAATAATTAGAAAATATACCAAGCAAGTTGTACTTTTGTGACAATTGTTTTGAAATAAGAAAAGATAGCCAGGCATGGTGGTGCATGACTGTAAACCTAGCACTCAGAGACTGAAGCAGGAGGATCACCATGAGTTCGAGGCAAACTAGGACTACAAGCTACTGGACCCTGTCTCAAAATAAAAAACAAACAATGAAGTAAGAAAAGATGAGGAACTAAGTTCAAAATTTTAAACCTGCTGATCTTTGTGGGCTGTTTATTTGTCTTGATCCTAGGAGAAAACATCAACCTGAGCACTCTTAGGGACTTCAGATTATTTTCCTAAGAAATGGTTAAGGAAAAAAGAAGTAAGTCGAGACTGAACTCATGCCAATTGATGGAAATGAGCTAAGTGATTAAGCGTCTAATGAAAAAGAGACCCAGACTAACTCTTCTATCTATTTACATTTCAGAATCTCAGAAAATTGGCAGGCAAGCTAGTGTTGAAATAATGGTAGTGAGAAAGAGTGTTTGCAGAATGCCTTTTGTGTGTCTTTTTTGGTTTATTATTGCAGAAAACGTTTTTGCTTTTTCTCACAGTCTAAATCTGTTCTCAGTACTAACTGAGCAGTGGTGGGAAGAAATTTTGCAAGGACCCATCTTTCCTTTCTTCTTAGGCCAGCAGTAGCCATATCTGATCAATAAAGACGTCAGAAGGAGTATTGATCACATTTTCCTGAGCTTGAGCCTAGCGATTACTGACAGAGAAGTTAGGAACATAATGATTTTGCCATTTGTCACAATTGCCAAAAACCGGACTGTGCAGAAACCATTTTCTCTGATAACCCTGTGACTTGTTGGCCTAGATATTCCTGACGATCAAGTTTAGGAACGTGGGGGAATGTGAAGCTGGGGGCCAGAGGAGCCGTTAGGGAGGGTGGCAGGAGGGAGTATACCAGCATCCAGCCCTGGGAGGGGCAGGCTCTGCCTTGGACAGACAGCTGTGGCATTCCACAGCAGGGCCGGAGCCAGTGCCCACCCCACCTCTTCCCTTGCACCTCCAGTGATACTGAAACCCGAACATGGCTGTATTGTCATTAGAAGGTTCGGATGTCTGAAGCCCATAGCCCTCTGACTGCTCCGGGGAGGCAGACTCATTCCTTCAGTCTTAAAATATGGGAGAACAACAGCTTTTATCCTGAAAAAGGCTCCTCAGCTTGTGTGAAAGCAGGCTGGCCTATTAAACACAATGCTGTTAAATGAAACTGCCTTTTATTTATTTTTTTAAAGTTTCCTTTTCAGTACTGACAACTTGCAGGTAGAGAAACCAAAGCAATGTTTCCAGAAGGCCTTGGTTTCTTAAAGAAAGTTTTCAAATGATGATTTCAGTTAATCTAGCTGTCTGTTTTTATAATCATCAGATAAATGCCCACAAAACTCTCATCTTTCAGTAGCTTAGCTGCTTCTTGTCAGATTCTGAAGTCTAAAGAACATGATTCTTCCAGTGCCCAAACTAATCCTTCTTTAAATTATGTCTTCAGAAGCTGTAACTCTTGTAGTGGCTTGCTAAATGATACCCTTTGGGCCTGAGCTAAAGATTTCCAGGATGCCCAAGTGAAATTTCAGAGATGGGCTCAGTGTATGACCAAATTCACCTTTACCAAGGGCTGTGCAACTCATGCTTGGCAACTTGCAATATTCTTTCTTTCTTTCTTTCTTTCTTTCTCTTTTTTTTTGTGGGTATTGAACTCAGAGCCTTGTGCTTGCTAGGCAAGCACTCTAACCACTGAGCTAATTCCCCAGCCCAACTCTCAATATACTTTTTTTTTTTTTTTTTTTTGTAGGTGGCAGGGATTGAACTCAGGGCCTTGGGCTTGGTATATAATAGATATTTTTGAGATTAAAATATTTTATGGTTGCAAAATAGAGGTCTTAACGTTGTTATTGCCATAGATCATGCCATTTAAAGTGAAATTTGAAAACAACGAAAAAGTATTAGCACCAGGACACATTGAGCACATTAGGAATGTTTTCAGCCCCCACCTCTTATATCCAAGTAGAATAGAGAAGACAGTGGCTGTTAAGATGTGATTTAAAATGATTAAATTGGATTATGGCTTTAAGTAACAGGGGTGATTTCTAATAACATGTCCTGTTATACTTCAATGAAAATTTTTATTTAAAAACATCCTAAATATTCACAAGATTTATTTTTGGAGGATTAAGACAGTGTTGTTCCTTTTACTACCATCTAAACACTGGAGGAAACAGTCTGTTTTGTATAAATCATGCCATTTTTTTTAAAGACAAAGCAGTTATTTCCTGGCTAGACCCTGTCCCCACCCCTATTTCTCATTTCAAGAAAACCATTCTTGAATTGTCTTCTGAAACACTTACAAGATTAAAACTCACTTATTCATTCATTCATCACTTTACTGTTGAAGGATACTGGGCAGAGGTGATACTTTGGATGTCAGCGTTGGATAAATGCAGCAAGAGATGGGTTTAAAGATGCAATTGAGCCAGGCATGGTGGTGAATGCCTATGATTCCAGCATTCTGGGATGCTGAGGCAGGAGGATCACAAGTTGGAAGCCAGCCTGGGCAACTTAGCAAGTTAGTATGGTCCTGTCTCTTAAAAAAAAAAAAAATTAAAAAGTGGATTGAAGTGTGAAAGTCCTGGGTTCAGTTTGGGGGATATGTAGTTCTTGCTGGTCTCAAACTCACTATGTAGCCCAACTGGCCTTGAACTAGGAGTAATCCTCCTGCCTCAGCCTCTTGGAGTGATGGGATTACAGGGGTGCACCTCTATGCCCAGGTACTTTTAGCTTCTTGTTGGAGTTGGGTTGGATATGTCTCTGAAGTAGCCTATCTTTGGAAATGACCCAAAAGCATTAAAGGATCTGATCCTCTGAAAGAGCTCTTTCCAACGTGGTAGCCATTAACTGCACATCACTTTTTTTTTTGTTTTTTGTTCTTTATTTTTTGAGACAGGGTCTCACTATGTAGTTGAGGCTGGCTTTGAACTCACTATGTAGCCCAGGGTGACCTGGAACTCTCAGTGATCCTCCTGCCTCAGCTTCCCAAGTGCTGGGATTACAGGCATGTGCTGCCATGCTTGCCTGCATCACTATTTAGATTTAAATTAATTAAAGTAAATTCAATTTTCCAAGCATGCTAGGGACATTTCAGTGCCCAGTAGCCATGAAGCTAGTGGCTGCCGTGTTGGATAGAGCAGTGAGGAATATTCCTGCCACCACAGAAGATTCATTTGGACAGAGCAGCTCTAGAGCATTCTGCACAGTAAATGAATGTGACAGTCCCATAACTTCTGACATGAAAAGCAAGGGAAGGACACAAGAAGATCAAGAGATAGGGAGATAGAAAGGTGGAGACAGGGAGAAAGAGAGATGAGAAATGTGTAAAGAGAGGGGGAGAACCTGTTGGGGATATAAGGCAGATTGAGAGAAGGAGGGGGATTGCGCAGCCCCTTGGGACTGACTCTCCTAAGAGGAAAATTCAGTTCAGGGACAGTCATGGGTGTTGGTGGATGCTACCCTTTCGTTTCTGACTGGGAAATTTGCTTAAATTGAGCAAGTGACTTTCCTATTTCAAATTAAGTTCATTATATAGACACACACAGAGCCCCATGTTCCTTCTTGAAACCCCTAATGTGAGGATATTTTGAAACAGTCATTTTATTAAGGAAAAAAAAATTAAATTGTGTAACAGAAGCAGAGCCACAAAAGGAAGAAAAAACAAACTTCCATAGACTTCGAAAAAGTGATCTAAAATGAGAGTGAAAATAGGCAAAACAATTTGAAGGGCTTCCATTTCTTCTGAACAGGACAGACAAATAAAAACCAAGATGTATTTAAAGCTGTGGAAGGCAGACTGTTCTTGTAACCACTTCAAAATGGTTTCTCCTTAAACACTCTTTCTTGTGCGATTTGAAACATTTTAACAATAATCATAGGGCACATTTATAAAGAAACAGAAAGAATTTGAAACAATAAAACAGTTAGTTGCTTGTTCTTCCATGTAGAAGCAAGGAACTCCATTTGAAATTGTGCCAGAGTCCATGGTTACATCCTCCTGACTGAGGGTAGACTGAGGGTAGTCTCAATTAGGCCACTTTTGTTTTTTGTTTTTTTTTTGTTGTTGTTTTTTTGAGACAGGGTCTCACTATGCATTTCACACTGGCCATGAACTCACTATGTAGCCCAGGCTGTCCTTGAACTCTCAGTGATCCTCCTGCCTCAGCCTCCCAAGTGCTGGGATTACAGGCCTGTGCCACCATGCCCGACTCAATTAGGCCACTTTTGATAGGGGTGTCATGATTCTAGGAATTTTTAATCTGTGGAGGATCAATATTTTTTAAAAAGGCAACGATGAAATGAACCCCAAAGGACAACTTTCAGGGACTGTGCAGAAAGCAAAAGAAATTGAGATAAACAGATAAGAACATTCCTGTGTGGTTGTGAAGTGCAGAGGCCACAGGCTGCCAGCACCTTGGCTGAGCCCAGCCTTCTCAGTCGTTCTACTGTTCTGTCTCTGTTTCCAGTAGAGGGGTTACCCTTGCTGCTGGGGGAATCGAGAGCAAAGAAAGGGAGTCAGGTCACTTGCTTGAGCTGTGGACTTTTGGGGAGCAGCTGCATGTAGATCTCTCCAACCCTTCAGTGTCTCCATGTTCTAAAACAAATTTCTCCTCTACACTGTAATGGTTTTTAAATGTAAATGCCCATGAGATTGTAATTGTGAAAAAGAAAGCAGGTCTCTCTCAGAGTCCCTATGAAGAGAGGCAAACTGGGAACATAATTTCCCTCACAGACACTGATTTCAGCCAAGCGCTGCTCTGAAAGCCATTAGGAGCCAGGCATTGTAGCGCATACCTGTAATCCCAATGCATACCGCAACTCTTGGAAGTCAGGCAGGATGATCACAACCTTGGGCCCATATATCCTGAGTGGTTTAGCAACTTAGTGAGACCCTGTCTCAAAATATAAAATAGAAAGGGCTGGGGATGTAGCTCAGTGAGAAGGCCCTGGGTTCAATCCCTGGGACCACCAAAAAAAAAAAAACAAAACCAAACCCAAAAAACCCCAAAAAGCAGTTAGGTAAAGTAATTCCAGGGAGCTGGTGAATGACTGACAAGTGAGTCTTACAGTAGGTGTTTTCTATTTCAAAAGTGTAACGGTGTTTCAACTTAAAATGAGTGTGTGATTGAAGGGTAGACGGGATATGCACATGCTGTGTAGCTGTGTACACATGTCTACATGTGCACAAACATGTACATATATGGCTATAACCTTTCTGGAGCTCTTTTACCTGCATTCTTCCATGTTGCCACATCAAACGAGTAAAGTTAGTTACCTTTTGCTATTCTTCTTCCTAGCAGGGCCAGTGGCCAAAGACTTGTGGCCTCAAGGAAGGCACAGGGCGTTAAAGCAGGTGGGTGGCGGTGGTGGGAATGGTGACAGGAGGTTTGGTGTGGGCCACATCACTGGCAGCATTGCTATTTCCTTTCCTTGGCAGAGCCAAGAAATGGGCAGTGGGCAGGCCAGTTCCAGCTGGCATTGGTTTACCACGTGCAGGCCACACTTACCCCTTCTTGCTCCCTTGGTCCTTCTTGACTTCAGGCTCTCTGCCTGATGGTGGCACCTTGGTATATATTCAGGTCTCTGCTAGTTTTCTCTCTCTCTCTCTCTCTCTTTCTCTCTCTCTCTCTCTCTCTCTCTCTCTCTCTCTTTCTTTCTTTCTATTGTGCTGGGGATTGAACTCAGGGCCTTGTGCTTGCTAGGCAAGCACTCTACCACTGAGCTAAATCCCCAGCTCTCTTTCTTTTATTTTTTGTTTGAGACAATGTCTTGCTATATAGCCCAGGCTGGCCTCAAACTCATGGTGATTCTCCTGCTTTAGCCTCCCAAGTGCTGGGATTACAGGCATGTGCCACCACCCCTGGCTAGCTTCTTTATTTAATACAAAAATAGAGGGCTGGTGTGTGGGAACTGGGAGGATTCCTTTGCCAGATTGCAAGGCAACCTGTCCCTCTCCTGAAGATAGCATGAAATATCTGTTCCCCCTACCTCTTTTAGGCTTAATCCGTTTCTTCTTTTTTTTTTTTTAAGTGTTAACCTTATGAGTGTTTGCATTCAGAATCATGTCAACCTGAGTGTGTGTTTTTGTGTGCGTGTTGCATTAGTTTAGCCACTTTACTTTGTGAAGCAAAGTCTCTAAGAATCACAGATGTCTTGGGGGGAGTCTGCTGTCAGACTTGGGATCCTGGCGAGGAGCCAGCATGTTGTCACTGCCTGATAATGAGGAGACAGGAAGTGATGCTTTTGATCTGCTCTTGTGGAGGAGATATAGCTCTGAACTTGTCCATTTCAAAAAGGGAAGGGATAAGGGGTAGAATTACCCAACTACAGAATAGCTAGAACCAAGCCAGCAGTTGGCTTGCATATTTGATAAAAGGTCTTATGAAATCTCATTTGAAAATGGAATTCCATCTTGGCTGAGCCTTAGCACTTCTGAATGGAAATGAGCCTAGGAGGGTCAACAAGTGGCCCGTGCAGAGCAGCTTCAAATGACTGGTACAGAAAAGCATTCTGCTTGTCTTCATGTTGTCTGTTAGTATGTCCAGGACAAGCATATCAGGTGGGTAGATAACATCCCATCAGAAGAAACTAGAAAGAGGAGGGAGTGAAGAATTGGGCTGTTGACTAGAATGACAGGATGCCCAACACCCACCTTTTCCCAGGCCAAATGCTGTTGTGGGTGGATGCCACTAAGCCTGCAGTCACAGACAGGGAGGGTGTCTGACAGAGGAGGGTGTGCCCCGAACATAATAGACCTTTAAAAATGTTTCCAGAGTGAGTGCCTGATGCTGTCTATGTTGTGTGAAGGATGAGGCGAGCAGAGGCATTAAGATTCCCTAAAGAAAAGGCCTTGGGGGGCTGGGGATTTAGCTCAGTGGTTAGAGTGCTTGCCTGCCAAGCACAAGGCCCTGAGTTCGATCCCTAGCACCAAAAAAAAAAAAAAAAAAAAAAAAAGAAAAAAAGAAAAGGCCTTGGTGTCACAGTAGATGGTAAATTAGGAAATGTTCCAACATGGTTAAGGAAGATTAACTAAGGGTTGAAGGCCAATAGGAAAATGTTTTCCAAATGTTTGTCTTAACTGTGAAAAAATGTTTGGCAAACTCCCCTTCCCCCTAAGTTGGAAGTGGTTTGTTTTTGTTGTATTGGCAGAAATAAATATTTGCATTAGACCAAATGTTTGGGGCAAACAGTTCTCCCCCATTCCCAGACTCTGTGAGGCTCTGTGTTGGTCAGAGGAGATGCTTCATGCTGATAACACTCATCCCTTTTTTGGCCAAATTGAAGGTAGCATGGGACGTGGTGTTTGCATGCTTTTCCCATCAGTACTAGAATGAGGCTGAACAAATGGAAAGAAAGACAAGCAGTGATCCCTGCAGACCTAGGTATGGCTGACGACCTGGTGTTTAAAGGATGCAATCATTAAAGAAAAATTGCCTTTCTGCTCATGGCAGGGAGGCTGGATCCAATTAAGACAAGGAAAATGTATGTTAACTTGGAGGGTAAAGTTCTAAACAGTTGATTCTGTAATCTCTCTGAAGAGGAAAAGGCCAATGTGATGGGTCTTTATGGATGATGCCAAGCTCTATGATATATAATAATTAGTAACCACTGGTTATCCTGCCGCATACTCATTCTCCAAACCACTAACCAGTGCTTGGGATGGAATGTACCAGGCCTAGACATTTGCCCAGATGTGTTCTCAAAGGTAGTATCCAATTACAGGGAATTTTAAAAATTAAAGCTTAATTCTCTATAATAGATAACAAAATAGAAATTAAGGAAGGAAAACCTTGATTTCCTTGGAGGGTTGAATGGGTTACCAAGGTGAGGACTGGTCTTCAAGTTCCCTTTAAGGACACTTTGCAATTTATGTTTTGGTAACTTTAGGGTGACTGGGTGTGTTATATCATGATGCCTGGTGTGCTTGCTAATCTTTTTAGCAGTCTCCGTTTCAGGAAGACTGTGATGGAGAGAATGTTTGAGAGGCCTATGAAGAGTTGAGTTCGTCCTGAGTGAGTGCTGAGAAGTGAAGCTGGGTCCTTGGACTTTCTTTTTCCCTGAGTGGGCCCTCTGTGTTCTAAAAGTCTGTCTGGCACAAGAGAGTGTGGAGATTTAATAGAAGCAAAATTCTGATGGAGAGAGTCCTGGGTTGGCTACTGCCTCTTGCCTGGTACCATAAATCCAATATTGAGTTGGATTACTATGTAGTTGGCACCATGCTAGGCTCTGAGAGGAGAATAGGGTGGTCAATGGGCATCTTTCCAAAACAATAATTTAAAAATTAGCTAACCCTTTGTGGCCGTCATTTTATTTCATCTTTCCAATCCTGTGATTTTTTTCCCCCCCTTCTCTAGTCTTACAGATGAGGAATCTGAGGCTTGACAGGTAAGTCTTAGCCTGTAGCACTCGACCAGTTCGAGAGCCTGGTCCCAGAACCAAACCCCGTCTTTAGGTCTGGTTCTCTTTACCTTCCATCACGGCTACTGTCCTCATAATCTTACCAGCTATTTGGAAAAGCAACACTAACATATATGAGACTTTAAAAAAAATGAAGTATGCAGCTGTGACTCACAGTTAAAAATAGGAGTCATTCTATCTAATTTTTAAGATTTCAAAAAATTTGCACAGATAATACTTGCCATCTGAAGAAAATCCAGAGCCAGGTGTGGTGGTGTGTGCCTGTAATCCTAGCACTTGGGTGGTTGAGGCAGGAGGAACACTGTGAGTTGAGGCCACCCTGGACTACATAGTAAGTTCAAGGCCAACCTGAACTACATAATGAGACCCTACCTCAAAACACACAAAAATACACACACACACACACACACGCACACGCACACGCACACGCATGCACAAATCCAAACCAGGCAAAGCATCAAGAAAAAAGTCCAGATTTCTCTCCTCTCATGTGTGTGTGCCCACTACCAGCTCCACTACCGAGAGATAACTGCCACCAGCCTTTAGGTGGACATTTTCCCAGTTCTTTGCATATATACACATACATGAACATCAAGATGTAATTTTGTGCAAATGGAATCCTCATCTACATGCTGTCTTACAGCTGTTTTCAGTCAATGATATGTTGCAGATCCTTCCCGTGTCTGTGTATAGTTTCCCATGAAGGGAATGGGTAATAGAAAAACTATGAGAGCCTTGGAAAGCCTAGTGTGTTTCAATGGAATGCTGAGTATTTTCAATTAGACCCTTAGGAGTTATCCCGTTCTAAATAGGTCCGTGTCTTTGATTGTCTTTGATCAGTTTTATATTTAACCAAGCCCCCACTTAGGTCATTTGTGTTTTCCAGTCTTCAAGTATATTATATGAAGTACAGCCTGCCTATTATACAGTATATTCATCTTTATGTACTTATTTTGTAGACTTAATTTTTTTTTCCCTGTGGGAGTCTCTGCTTAGTAACATCTTCCTCTCCTTTGGGAAGAATAATAATAATTTCTGAAATAAAGTTGCGCGACCCTAGGGATGTCTAAAGTACATTTTCTGATGAGAAAGAAACATGTTGCATGCGATGTGGCATTTTTGAAACCCAGGGGATCTAACATCTTTCACCTCAGAATCATCAGTGTGCTATGGCGTTCAAAGCTGGGATTAGGAAAATCAAGGTTGAGTTCAGTAAAGATTTGCCAGTGACTCTTTTTGCATGTGTAAATCAGGAAGGAAACACAGGTTCAGAAAATAAGCCCACAGCTTTGTAAAGGGGCCTAACATTTCTCAATTTTTGGCTCTCATCACCACCCCATGGGTTAGACCTGGGAGTTGTGGTTGTTACTATTCTAGTTGAGCAGAAAGTCAAGCTCAGAGAGGTAAAGCATTTCCCAAGATCATGCAGCAAGGACCCGCTTCCCCAGTGCAAACCCATTGTGTGGTTCCCACATGTCAGGGCTTTGATTGCCTTTGCCATCACAGAGGCAGGAGATAGGTGTCCCGAGGAAGGCATACCCTTCCCCATCCCCCAAGGTGCTGCATGTGCCAGTGTTGGCTCCACTCATGTCTGTATTTGTACTATGTTTCCTTCTGTGGAATTTTGTGGCTCTTCTGCCTTTGGTAATTGCTTCGGTTGTTTGCATGTGATTTACCTTGGTGAGGATGACATGGTTCCCACCTTGAGAATTGAAAGTACAACTAACAACAGTACAATACAAAATGAGTTCCAGGCCCTTGCTCCCCACTCTGCTTTGGTCCAAGATAAGCTTGGCATGAAGGCATGGTCCAAAGCCCAGGGTCTTCACTAATTTTGCCACTGTTGGAAGACAGTGGCATTTTCTTCCTGGAGACTTTTATAGGTGTGTGGGCTCACACTGTAGTACTTGTGGCTGCCTGGAAGCAACAGAGTAACATGGAGAAGGCTGCCCCAGTGGACAGGACTCAGGGTTCAGTGTCACCTCTGATGCAGGAGTTGCTCACCACACCATAGCCAGTGCTTCCATCGCTGGAAGAGGGACTGAGGGTCCCAGATAAGCCCTTGGGATCAAATGGCAGGGCAGAAATAGTCTCCAAGGTTCCAGGCCTGGATTTTAGAGCATGGCAGCCCTAGGGACACTGACTTGGGTGGTGTGTGGGTCTCCTAGGGCTGCTCTTGACAAGCACTGCAAACTGGTCACTTAGAACAGCAGCAATGTATTACCTTGCAGTTCTGGCGGCCAGGAGTCCAAAATCTGAAAGGCGCTAGAAGGATCGATTCTAGGTCTCTCTCCCTGGTTTGTAGACGACCATCTTTTCCCTCTGTCCCCTTGCATCATCTTTTCTCTGTGCGTCGATGTGCAGATTTCTGCCTTGTGTAAGGATGCCAGTCACGTTGGGTCAGGGTTCACCCTCAAGATTTCGTTGAGCATAAAGGCTCTATTTACAGATGAGGTCACATTTTGAGAGGTTAGGACTTCAGCATCTGGATCTTGGAGGGACATGGTTGAGCCTGTAACTCAGGCACTGCCTGTGGTGCACTGAGTGAGAAGCTCATAGGGAAAGCCAGGAGTCCATGGTTAGGCAGCCCCCCAGGAGCTTCTCAGGTGAGCTGGGCATGGGGACAGCTGCCCACAGGACCCAAGAACTCCAGATTTTTGAGCATCTCCTGAAATGATCTCAAGATCAACCCCAACCTGGCCTTGCAGACAGGTCTCTGTCCTGCAGTGTTCCTGCAGTTTTTGCTCTCGACTAGTGATGGAAAGTTCATACCAACTCCCAAGAGCACATAACACATTTTGAAATGCCAAATTATATAAACATACACACACCACACACACACACACACACACACACACACACACACACACACACACACAGAGAGTCACTCCTTGGGCCTCAACAGATGCTTAAGGCATCCCAAGTCTGCCTGTCAAGGCCAAATATACTGGCACAGTATTAGCCATTAGGGTTTTGGGGTTTTGTTTTGTCTTTTTTTTTGTACTGAGGATTGAACCCAGGGGTATTCTACCACTAAACTACAACTTTACCCACCCACCTTTCTTTGTTTTGAGACAGGGTCTTATGAAGTTGTCCAGGCTAGTCTTGAACTTTTGATCTGCCTGCCTCAGTCCCCAGAGTAGCTAGGATTATGGGCATGTGTCACTGTGCCCGGCTGGCCACTAAATTCTGGTTCTGTTCTTTGCTGGCCTCCAGGATAAATAAATGCACCCTCTTTGCTGAGGGGGCCCTTCTAATATTAAAAGATGCCTGTGATACCCATTGGAGAACTAAAGCCAGAACCCCAGCCACCAGATTCCTGCTTTGTACCACTACTGAGCAGAACCTGTTAACAGATGGGAACAGTGGTGGTGTTCACATGTGGCAAAGCTCAGATACAGTGGCTTAATAAATTGTCAGAACTAGGATCAAGACATCCGCTTTTTTCTTCTTGAGGTTATATGGTATCTCCTCTTGCTATTAAGTGCACCAAAGTAACATGTTTCAATTGCCACTGACCATGCTGTCAGTGACTCTGAAAATCTGAAGAAGGGAAACTGCTACCAACATGCTTCGTGGTTTTAGGGATATTGCTTGACTTCTTTGAGCCACACTTTCTTGAGCTGTATAAATGTGCGTCTTGGCTCAGGAGATCTTGGGCTCTTTTCCCCTCCCAATCTTGAGAGTTTGCTGGTGCATTTTCCATCGATAGTAATTCAACTGAGGTTACTTGCTAATGGAATTTGATGTTAATTTGAAGAGTGGGCATTACACATTAAAATGAAAGAAATCTCCTGAGGAAGGAATTAGAGCTGGGAGGGGTTACGGGTATAAGAGAAACAAACAGGACAAAACCCTGCAGCTGCTAACTGAACTGATACCTGCAATCTAAGAAAGGAAAATGCATGATTCTAAGTATTTTCTTTAATGGATTACAGAAAGGAATATTAAATCAAAAATCAAAAGTAAACAGTTTGATTGTTCTGCACCGTATTATCTTAATAAATACTCTTCCTGGAAAGTTTAAAAATACACAGTACACCATCTGGCCAAAGAAAACAACAAGTAAATATTTCTGAGAAAAAGTAAGAATTTTCCATCTAGACGCGAACAACAGAAACACTGGCATTTGAAGATGTCCCACAAGCAGTCGGAGGCACTATTGACTTTGCATGGTTTGTGTCTGGGGACACTGTTAGCACCGCAGGGAAGAGGCTGGAGATGTGGGTGAGCACTGCCGGGTGCTCCCTGGGCTGCCGCCAGATCCTGAGCCACCTCTTCTTTCTCCTGCTCCGTTTGGTCTGCGTGTCTGCCCTATCTGGACAGGAGACATACAGATTTCAGTCTAGGGTGATGTAGACAGGAATGCTGGGTCTCTTACTTTTATTTTCTACAGCTGAATGTGGCAAAAAGCGATTTGTCTGAGGTCACAAGACTAGTAATTTAGCCTCCATATCTCTATCATCACAGAAGGATAATGCCCCAAGGATCATAGAGGTCCAAAAAACAGTGTGAATGAAATAGTCTGGATATAGACCCAACTGCACGGAAAAATTTAGCATATAATAAAGGAAACATTTCAAAGTAGTGGGAAAAGAAGGGTTTACTCAGGAAACGGGGTTGAGATAAGTAGCTAACTAATTGCTGGGAAAGATACAGGGTTAGATTCCTACTTTATACTTTACACTCCCATGCTGATAGGAGGGTAAATTGATAAGTCTTTCTCAAGGACAGTTTGGCAATATATACATCAAAAGACTCAAAACTGTGTAACCCTTGACCTTGAAATTCTATTTCTAAGACTTTATCTTAAGGAAGTTAGTGTACAAATGATATGAAGGAGGTTTGTTCAGTAGAGTATTTACTCTATAAAGAAATTGGAAACAACTTCAATGACCATCAGAAGAGCATTGATAAAATAAATCTTGGCATATTCAAACAATGGACTTATAAGTACTCATTAAGAATTATGGAAGTCTGCTGGGCATGGTGGTACATGCCTGTAACCCCAGCACTCTGGGAGGCTGAGGCAGGAGGATTGCAAGTTTGAATCTAACCAGGCAATTTAGCAATTCAGGGAGACGTTGTCTCAAAAAAAAAAAAAAAAAAAGGCTGGAGATGTAGATCAGTGTGAAGGCCCTAGATTCAATCCCTAGTGTGAGTAAAGAATTATGGAACTCTGCTGGGATTGTGCACGCCTATAATCCCAGCATTGAGGAGGCTGAGCAGGTAGATCACTGACAGACAGGCCAGCCTAGTATACATAGAGAATTTGAGGCCATCCTGAACTGTGTAGCCAGACCCTGTCTCAAAAACTAAAAACAAACAAAGAGAATCTATTTTTCTTGACATGGTGAGATGATCGTAACATGGTCAACAAGAGTTAGGAAAGCCTGAATTTTGTAGAGGGAGCATGCATTACACATACAATTAGAGGAACCAAGATATTCTCCTTTGGGAAGTGGGAGTGACAATTAATGCCTTCTAAGTGTGAGGTAAGACAGCATTAATAAAAATCCTTAAAAAAAAAATAGCAGGCCTGCTGGATCTCAGTGAGGGCTGTTCTCCTTAGCATTTCACCATGCAAGTCATAAGATTTTTCCAGTCATATTACTCTAAGGATCTCTGAAATCTCTCCTTGGATCCATTTGTTGACTGACTGGTTTGATGGAATGCGTGAATACGTGCCTTACTGCATCTAACACACTATTTGACTGCTACATGGTGACACATCTTTGTATCTCAAGTGTGAATTTGATTTTTGGAAAAACCTTCATTCTTTTATTGTCTGGCTTGGTGCATAAGTAGGCAGCACCTCTGCTTGGCAATTTTGTAACTGGAAGTGGGGAGCAAGAAGGAAGAGTGAACAGAAGAGTGAATGGGACCTTCGGAGTGCCCTGTGTAAGGGTGGGGCTCACCAGGCACTTGCTTTGTTAGGTTGGGCTCTTCTGTGTGTGCGGGTGTATGTTTGCCTTTATAGTAGCCACCACTATGCACATAATCATAAAATGACGCTTAGGGAGGCGTGTGCCACCACACCTGTAATCCAGCTTTTGGGAGGCTGAGGCAGGAGGATCAGTGTAAGTTTGAGCCAGCCTGCGCTGCATAATGAGTTCAAAGCCAAACTGAACTACATAGCAAGTCTCTGCCTCAAAAACAAAAACAGAAACAAAAAAAGCAACAACAGCAAAAATGACACTTGATGGGAGGTGAGCACCGTAAGTCTTGCTGGTTAAGCTGGTGAGCCGATGAAGAGTTGAGTATGTAGAATCCTGTCACCAGTGATGTGCCCAGTGGAGACTGGGTTCCTGTTAGTGCCATTTAGCAAACTGATGAGCAGCTAATAAGCAGGGATGCTTGAAATCAGAGTCCAGGGAGGTGATGAGATTGAAGACCTCCTGGGTATGTAATGCTAGACAAGGCACTTTAGGAAAGCAAGAATGAGAGATACTGTTCTTTCCCTTTGGGATGGATTGAGGGAAGGACAGGTATGTGACCCAGGTATGTGAGTCACTCACAGTCTGATACATTAGGGATCATTGTCTTTTGAGGCACTGGTGATCATGTGACCCAGCCCTGGCCAGTCAGAGCCTTGATTCTCTGTTTGACCTCATGCCCTAGTTCAGGGATGAGGGTGCTATTCTTGGGCCAGACAGGGCTGTCCTTCTGCTGCTGGGGTTGCCATGTGGTGGACAGGAAGTCTGGAGTTGTGGAGGCAGTTGCCACAGCCTGTCTGAGGATAAAGGCAACAAAGTGCGAAGCTGAGTCAGAGGCAGGCAGGGGATGGGGAGGGTGGAGAAGAGAAGAGACAGAGGGTAGAGATGCCGATTGAGACTGAGATTCTTCATTTTGGTCTCCAGCATCCTGGGAACCAGATGTGTACTCCCAGCTTCCTGTGGGGGCACACTGATGACTTGACACTTATAGTCAAAGGGTCCTGGTATAGTAGGGTTAGAAGCCACACAGATAGGGGATAGTTGCTTTAAAGGGCCTAAACAGCAGGCCCAGAGTGGCAAGGCACTGATAGGGAAGAGAGGGTCCCTCGAGTCCAGAAAGCCTGAATGTGAATTTGTGTCCCAAGCTTTGTATACGGGCAGGTACATTTGATGTTTGCCACAAACAAGTCACCAGCCTGGCTGCCCTTGTGGGACTCCAGTTGTAGAAAAAAGTAAAAATAAAAAGATCAGGAAACATGTAAATAAATACTCCAGTCACCATGGAGATGTGAACCTAAGGTGTTAGGAACAATAGTTGTGTATGAGCCCAGAAGTGGATTCTGTCCACAGGCACAATGGCTTGATCCCAAATCTGTTTCCTTATGGATGCCTGTACACGTCCCTGAAATCATCAGATAGCCAGCTCTTCCAGGGCTTGGTGATACCTTCTGTCAGTTGTGGTTTCATTATCTCAGGAATCGCTAGGAACAAAATTCAGGGCCTCGTCTCAGCCTGCACTTGGAGTGGATGTTATTTACGATCCAGTCCCGCAGATAAGGAAATGGAGGACCAGAGAGATTCCTGAACTTTAATGAGGTTACAGTAAAGAATAGAAGAGCTGGGAATTGAACCCAGGCTCTTGAGTCAGTGCCCCTTCCCTGCTTTTCCCTTGTGGCAGGAGATTGAACCTGGGGAGTGGTGAGATACATCACTAGCCTTTTTAAATTTTGAGATAGAGTCATGCTAAATTGCCCCAGTGGGCCTTGAACTTGCAATCTTCCTGTCTTAGCCTCCCAAGTACCTGGGGTTACAGACAATACAGTATTGTGCCCAGAGAGTCAGTGTGCTTTTAACCATTATGTTCTACCACTTCGCAATGATGGAAAAAAAAAAAATCAATAAAAGTAGTTATACTTACTTTACATGCCTTATTTCATTTACTCTTTCTTTGCCACGTACGTATTAGGTAGGTACAATTGGTTAAACTCATTTTATAAGTGAGGAAACTGAGGCACAAAATGTTTAGGAATGTTGCCTAAATTCTACTCTCAGTAGGAGACAGTATATTTTGGGATTTTTATTTTTTTAAAAGATGGATCTGAAATACTAATGTGCCTTAAGTTTAATTTGGAAGCCTAGCATGTGAGTGACAACTGTAATTTCTAAATCTGGCTTTCATCAATTGTGATATTCTTCATGTCTAGATTTCTATTAAAGAAACAAATCAGGAGAGGGAACAAGGTAGACTGAGAACAATGGCAACCTGATTTGTGTGTTGTTGGAAACCATATTCTGGAGTTCACCAACATGTAAGGGATCAAAGACTGTTAAAGCAAAAGATCAGGTTTAAAAACAAAAATCACACTATTCAGTCTATGTAAATTAGTTCCTTGGTGAAGAAAAAACCAAATGTACTACTGTTCGTGGGCTGTCTGGATGTGTTACAAATGCTTTAGAATGGAGTATGTAACAATTTTTCTTTTATTGAGGGCCCATTACAAGAC
Organism: Hystrix cristata; assembly: GCA_004026905.1. Lineage (NCBI taxonomy): Eukaryota > Metazoa > Chordata > Mammalia > Rodentia > Hystricidae > Hystrix > Hystrix cristata. Next base: position 32,514 of record PVJO010002956.1, read on the forward strand.
ATATTCAAGCTCCTCAAATGCCCCAAAGCTCATGAATTGGTTCAAGAACAAAATGGATGAATTATTTTAATATGAAGGTGCAGGGACATCTGCTTGAATAATTTGTGACACTTTCTTCTTTTTTTTTTGGAAACAGTTTTTTTTTTTTTTTTAAACTGTTATATAGAATTTACTGTTTGAAATAAGGCAAATTTGGGGAGTGGTACCCTGTAAGCTTGATGACGATGAGACTGGTCCCAGTATGTGTTTGTTGTTCTTTATTTTGTACTTACGAACAATAGATGCTATATAATAGACGAAACCAGAATACTTGAATTTTGCCGTACTCCTGTCTTCTACATTTTTATTGGAAAAGGGATCTTGCCCGTTATAACCACCCTTTCCCCAACACACTCACACACACTGGGAATTGAACTCAGGGTCTTTGCACTGACTACATCCCACACTTTTTATTTTATATTTTTGAAGCAAGAGTCACACCAAGTTGCTAAATTGCCCAGGCTGTGCTGGAACTTTCTATATTCCTGCCTCAGCCTCCCAGAGTACTGAGATTACAGGTTTATGCCACCACACCCAGCTCTGTTATATCTCTTGTAGAGATGTTTCAACAAGGCTTGCTGAAAAGGGAGTTTCTATAGAGTTAATGCGAGTAAAGTGAATTCAAGTGAAGTGAATCTTGTTTCCTGATTATTTCCTGCCTAAGAAATAAAACTGTTCTCAGAAGGGGTCCTAGAAGGCTGTAGCCTGCAGAGAAGCTGGACTGTGAGGAGTGGCCACCCCCCATGCCTTTGGCCATGGGTGCTGCTCCTGTGACTGTGTTCTTGTGTACAGATTTTGATAATGCCCAACGGAGGTGGACCCAGGTTGTAGCAGGGACTATATATTGTTTAACCATGGAGGATACAAACTGTTCAGCTCAGAAAATTTAAAAATCAGAAATTTTCAAAAACAAAACAAAAAGCTGGGCATGGTGTTGCACGGCTGTAATCCCAGCACTTGGGAAGCTGAGGCAGGAGGATTGCTGCAAGTGCCAGCCTGGTGTCATAGTGAGTTCAAGGTCAGCCTGAACCATATAGCAAGATCCTGTCAAAAAAAAAAAAAAAAAAGAAAAAGAAAAAGAAAAAAATGTCATATGACCTTTCTGATTGCAGACTTCTCAGAAAAGTTAGAAAACAGGCCGTATTGAGTGGGAATTCTTTCATAGCCACACTTGTCTACAGGAATGTTGGCTGTTTCTGGGGGCAAGGTTCCAGACCCTTCATACCATCTTTACTCATTTCTGTCACCTGACCAGCTTCTGATTTGGGGGCCCCTGTCTTCTTCCGTAGGGAATTTGCTTTGCATACCTTTTACCTTAAAAAGAACACGTTCTCCTTTGACAGTCATAGGATTGACAGGAAGCGTAATTTCCACAGGCACCAATTTTGCTGCTTCAGCTTCGGAGCACTGTGTGGACATTTAGCTGTAGGAATGTGTGGGGATGGAAGGAGAACCAGGCATTACCCAGAGCTCCAGGACGCTGGGTGGAAGCGCTTCCTTCAAGTAGTGAGAGGTAGTTCATTCCAGGGGAAGACAGTAGTGGTATTCCTGGGAGACAGGGAGGGATCCAGGAAGTGAGGCAGGGGGTGGAGTGGGGTAGGGTTGGGGGTGGGAGTTCCTGCTACCAGCCTTCCCCATTCCCCTTGGAACATTCCAAGACAAAGGAGATCTAAAGACCGAGCTGGGAAGCCCAGGTGTCGCTGGAGTGTTGCTGTGGTATATGCTTGCAGTTCTGCTCATGCTGACCAGCAGGCCCTTAGGAGGCTGTCTGTCTGTCAGGAGCCCCTGGGCAGGGTAGGGGATGGAAATGTCCTGAGCTTTGCTTCTTGCATTTCCTGTCTTTCTGTTTACAGTGTGTGTGGGGATTAAAGGGTTTGGGGGGCAGTGTGCTGATCTGGGGAGGAAGGTGATTTGAGTATGTTCTGGGCCCTGAGAGGTTTTCTAGCCTGAAGTAGAGAGGATGCCCTTCAGAGCTCTGCAGGCGGGAGGGGACTTGATGGGTTTCCTGGGTGGAGGGTGGGCCGGAAGAAGGGGGGCCTTGCCCTGAAGATCTCAATTAAACTTTGGACTGGCTCTCCCTGGGAGGTGGCATGACTTCCTCTGGAGGTTTAAAATATAGAGCCGAGATTGGATTTCATCTGGAATGAAGGGTGTGGCCTGCTTGAGGCTGGGGTGGACCCTATGATCTCCCCAGCTTTCTTTGTTCTGAGACTAGACACCCCACCCTTCACCCGCCTGAGAAATTCCTGGGACTAGAAAGGTTTCTTAATAGCCCATCAGGCTTAGTGCTGGAAAACAAAGCATCCTGGATCCTTTGCATTCTAGGACAACAAGCAGGAAAGCACCCACTTTCTGTTGGAAAATGAGCTCGCACGTGGACGCTTGAGCTTAGTGAAGCAAAGGGAATCTCATTCTTACTTAAAACATGACTGCAGGGAGGTGATGCACCCTGTCTGCTGCCTGGAAGTGGCCAGCCACCTTCTGGGTGATCTCGTGGCTGGGGTCAAAATTAAATAATGTTCCCTTCCATTCTTGAAAGGAAGACAGTCCAATTTGTACAGTATAGTATATGGTCATTCTACCATGAAAGAGCAAAAGAGCTCAGTAGAAAACTTCATTTTGAAAGGAGGAGTATTGAAGCCTAGGCATTTGAAAAGCACAATTTTCCATTTGAAAATACATATGTGCGTTTCTTTTTCATAATCTAAATGACATGTACGGCTTTCAGAACCCTACTCCTTGATGAAGAGAGGAAGTTTTATTTTTGAGCTCATTTTAAAAAACATGCAGAATACAAGAGCTGAGCTCCTCTGTCAGTGGGTCAGCAACCCCTTGAGGACCTGGGAAGTCCATGCCTAGATACTGCAGAGCTGGAATATCCAGGAATGCAGATGCCAAGGATTGGGGCTGCTTGGTCCATCTGTGACCAAGGCTGATTACAAAAGGTGGGCATTAGGGACTGAAGAGACTATACCCTTGTCTACTGCTTCCTGTGTAGCAGACAGGCCTCCTTTGGCTTCCTCTTCCTCTGTAAAGTGGGGAGGTGGCATCCCTTGTTTCTAGGGCTTCTGTGAGAACCAAGAGGAGGTAGAGGGCAGCAGTAAGCTGGGGTGAGCCATGGCACTGGGAGGACTGGCCCTGTGGCCCCTGTGTGGACTGTACTCCTGTCTCCTGTGGGCAAAAGGGGAAGTGACTCTCAAGCACCTTCTTGTTGGAGGGACACGTAACTTGTGGTCTTCAGTGTACTCTCTGCCCGGGCAGCAGCTAACAGGTTCATTGAGGCTTTGCCAGAATGTTCAGCTAGCTTTTTCTCACATGGGGCTTTCTTCAGATTCTGTCCCACACTGCTAACCACAGAACTCTGGGAACATGTATCTTTTGCCAAAATGAAGCTGGCTTAGCTGTAGAAAGGAGTTTTATGGCAGTGTTATATGTAATTGTGAGAAGGGCATGTGGCCGGCTTGTAGGAGACATTTGTTCCTTTACTCAGTGAATGGATATTGAGCCCTCTACTATGCCCAGGCACTGGGCCCACCAGGGTGGTGGGCAGTCACGGTATTTGCCTTCATCTTGAAACTGGTTTTGTCAAGAGGTAGACTACCAATAATGCAAGTGTAAGGGAGGAAGAATCTCTACCCTCTTGGGTTCAGTGTCTGGGAGCTGCAAATTAAATTGACAAAAGACAGATTAACAAGGGAAAAAATAGATTTAATTCAGATGTAGGCACTGGACTTCACCAAGAAATATGGCCCAAGGATGTGGTTAGAATTTGGGGCTTTTATAATATTTTAGGCTAAGTAAAGGAAAAGGAGTTTGGGATTTCTGGGGGCTAGGCAAGTTATGAGAAGGTAAAAGGAGGAAATATATGGTAAATAAGGGCTGTTTAGTAAGTCAGTTGTTTCAGGTGCTAAGAGTTGTCTGGTTTTCTTCCTGCTATGGAAGAGGAAGGAGAGATCTTTACACATGGAAATTTATGTCCTGCTTTTAAACAGAAAGTGGGAGGGCAGAGAGCTGATTGCTTTCAGCTCAAAACAATCCCTTGTCAAAGTGGGGTGGTGTATTTCACTCTGTGAAAGACAAAACGGCTCAGAGACCAAAGATTGAGCACAGAGTGGAAAAGTTTTACTGCCAGGTGGGGAGCATGAACAAGTCCAGAGTCTGGGTTCTGAGGGATGAAGTCTGGGTGGAGGGGGAGGTGTAAGTGTTTTCAAAGAAGAAAACCATGAGCTGTGTCCCGTTGAAGTTGGGAAGGCTGTCTCTGAGTACAGATACATGGCTGGCCATACCGGGTCATACCAGGCAGCCGAGCATATGGCAGACTGCAGGTACTCACCTGAGTACAAGGGCAGCCCAGGCATTGTAGTGTCAGCTGTGTCTGCTATATACAACATGTGCCAGGTCAGGATTGTGGCAGCCAGTGAGGTCTGCACTGGGCTCAGCAGGCCAGGGAGCCAGATCGAGTTGTTATATACCCATCAAACATGAAAATTATTAATGTACAAATGCAAAAAATAATATGTGAACTCTCAAGTACAAGGACTAGAACATTAAAAAATTCCCAACGGCAGTGTTTAGGAACCCTTTGGCAGCAGGTGATAGAAATTCAAATCTTACTAGTTTAAGGAAGAATGATAATTTATGGACTCATGGGTCTGGGAATCCAGATATATTCCTAGATTTCTGGATCCAAGGATTCAAACACTGACCCTGGGATTCTTTCTGCCCCCATCTCTTATCTCTACTTGTCCTTCCTCTGCCTAATTCTTGGCTAGGTCCGAGGGTCAAATAATAGTTAATTTAGGGACCCCCAAAGCCAATATATCATCTTTCATGAAAACCAGCAGGAGGCCTAGAAGGGATTGTTTTTGGTGATACCGTATCTTTTGCAGCAATTGGAGAAAAGGGGGGGGGTCATGTGGATTGGCTGTTACTGCATAAGGGGATGAAGGAGTGCCACATGTTGAAAATCACAGCTTTCCATCCTAATCATGCAGGAATGAGGTGCCTCCTGGTAGTACGCAGAAGAGGTATCAGTAACTGACCTGCCTGTGTAGTAGGAGCTTGGGTTTTAAAGTTGTTTCTAGTAAGAAAAATCAGTGTTTATAAGAGAATAATCTGGCCTAGAGGTGATCTTCCTGTTATGTTATGATTGAGGCCAAAATTGATATTTGCTTGCTCATTACACCAGGGTTTGGGCCACTGTCTCTGTAGAGAGGAGACAATAAGTGTTTTAGGGTACGGGCCACATGGGCTGCGTTATAGCCATTTAGCTGTAGCATTGTAAGTTGAAAGTTAAGCAAATGGGCATGGCTGTGTGTCAATAAAATTTTATTTATAAAAACAGACATTCAGCCAGATTTGGCTCACAGATATTTTGCTAATCCCTTGATACTAATTTAAGAAAAAAAGATTTTATGTGTGTATATATATACATATATGTTTAAATTTATATAAAACTTACTGGGGCTGCATGCTGAAAATTTTATATTCTAATGGGCCATAAGGCATTGCTCTTAAGTAAATTGTGTGTTTTCAAACTACCTATCTGATAAAGGGGTTAATAACTAAAATGCATAAATAATGCTTACAACTCCATAACAAGAAATCAAATAACCTGATTTCAAAATGGGCAAAGGATTTGAATGGATAATTCTCCAAAGAAGATATACAAATGGTCAGCAGATATGTGAAAAAAGATGCTCAACTAATCATCAGGGTAATACAAACCAAAACAACAACAGTTTCTGGGTGTGGTGGCTCATGCCTGTAATCCCAGCCCTCGGGAGGTTGAGAGGGAAGGATCTCTACAAGTTTGAGGCCAGCCTGGGCTACATAGTGAGTACAAGGCCAACCTGAACTACATAGGGAGACCCTGTCTCAAACAAAACCAAACCAAACTAAAACAAAACAAAACAACGACATACCACTTCATGCCTGTTAGGATGGGCTTTATAACAAAAATAACAAGTATTGACAAAGATATGGAGAAATTGGAAACTTGCACACTATTGGTGGGCATAAAATGTTGTGATCATTACAGAAAAATTATGGAGTTTCCTTAAAAAATTAGAAGAGTTACCATGTGATTCAGCAACTTTATTTCTGGATATTTATCCAAAATAATTGAAATCAGGACCTTGAATGGCTATTTGCACTCTGTATTAGTCACTTTTTTGTTGCTGGGTCAAGGTAACTGACATATACACCTTGAAAAAAGGTTTATTTTGGCTCAAGGTTTTAGAAGTTTCAGTCCATGGTTGGTTGGCTCTAAGACAGAAACATCGTGGTGGAAGGGCATGATGGAGGGGAAGCTGCTCAACCTGTGGCAGCCAAGAAGCAGAGAGAGCAGCAAGAGCCGGAGAGAGTGAGATACCCTCCAACGGAACACCTCCAGTGACCCACTCCTCAGACTGGGCCCCATTTCCTAATAGCTCATTCAACTATGAACTCATTAGTGAATTAAACTACTGATGAATATAGTGATTGCATAATCCGATCACCTTCCAAAAATCCTACCTCTGAAAGCATGAGACTTTGGGGGGACATTTTAGATCTAAACCATAACTCTGTCTTATATTCATTGCATCATACAGCCAAGAGGTAGAAACAACCTAAGTATCTGTAAATGGATAAATGGATAAAGTACAATATGGTTATATGCACACAATGGAATGTTATTCAACCTTAATGAAGAAGGAAATCCTGGTGTAGCTACAACAGGAGTGAATCTTGAGAACATTAGCCTAAGTAAGATACAGTAGTACTTCCATGGTCATCTTTACTTGGTTCCAGGAGGCATAATGAATATCAAAAATGACAGGTACCAAACAAATTGTTTTGGCTGGAAATGGTGGGAAGTCACAAGGCAGTCAACAAAAGTTCTAGCTTGCCTGTCAAGTACCAAATGACAAGTATCTGGACAACATTTTTACATGAAAATGCATCAAGTACTAAATTTGACAGAGTTTCAAGGCAATCACACACCAAAGTATGACTAAGCTAGTCACACCAAGACAAGTACTGCCTAATTCCATTCATATGAGGAACTTAAAGTAGTCAAATTCATAGAGAATATAAGGGTGGTTATGAGGGGCTGGGGGAAGGAGCAATATAAGGAGTTGCTGTTCAGCAGGTATGATATTTTACTTGTTTTTTTTTTTCATATTTTACTTAAACTTTGTGCAAAAGTTTTAGAGGGCTGCATTCTGTTTATAGTACTAATAATTCTATACTGTACACTTAAAAGTTTAGAAGGATAGACCTTATTTTTGTAAACCAATTATAATATAACAAATATATATTATATATAACATAAACAAATTTTATTGTAGTTTGTTTTTTGTTCCTAATGAAGTAGGAAGAATTTAGAAAACATAAAATTGACCCCATTGCAAAAGTGAAGAATTAGGATTGTCTCATTCAAAAGGATAAATAATGCCCATCACAAATTGATCTACTGAGCATATCTGTCATGGTCACATCCAAAAAGTGGCATCCAGAGGCTACAATGAGATGGCTCAGTTCCAACCCTGGGCGGGAAAGTTTTGTCTTGTCAGTTTGGGGCATGCGTAGAGTCAGGTCACGAATTTAGGATTAGTATAGCATGCCTAGTTGAGGTTTAAAGCTCCCTCCTGCACCCTCCAAACCAGGTGTTCCTTGGGATTGAAAACGGTCATTGTTTGGTCAACAGAAGGCCCTCACAGCTCTGATGGGAAGGTCACCTGAGAAGGGCTGGCTCCTCGTGGATTTGCATTTCACCACCTTCAGATTCTGCCTTCACCCGCTGCTGTTTTAATTGGCAGAGAGGGCTGGCCCAGTGCCACTGAGGGTCTGTCCAGATCTGAGGATGGAGCTGGGGCCCTCGGGTCAGATCCATGTGCTGGTCCTGGCCCAAGTTGATGGGATTTTGGACTCTCCTGTTTTCTGCAGCTGTAATTAGGTGGTTCATAGAGGCAGCCTGGAGTTTGGGATCTGTGTGAATATCTGAAAGCATCGACTCCAGGCCAGAGAAGAGAGGAAACTCTGAGAACATTCCATTTGAATAAGATGCATTTAATAAGAGCAATGGAAAATGGCAAACCTGGCTTGGGGAAAGGGAATGTGCTCTTTCATGTAAAACAAACAAACAAAAAAATGTGACTATGGGAAGCTTCCAACAAAGTAAGATGACCTGAAAGCTGGATTTAAAAATTGGTGCAGGGGCTGGGGATTTAGCTCAGTGATTAGAGTGCTTGCCTTGCAAGCACAAGGGCCTGAGTTCGATCCCCGGCACCACAAAAAAAAAAAAAAAAAATTGGTGCAGAGGGAAATCTCATTTCCACAGCCCATGATTCCCCTTCAGCTATGTTCATGCCGATGGAGCAAACCAAAATAACTTTGTAAATGAGAGTTGATGCAGCCGAGAAAGCTGTGCCTGGACTGTCGCACACCAGATGAAAACCTTGGAGGCTCTATTTACGACTGACATCCTTGGTTTGGAGGTTGATGGTGTCTGGAGAAAGATGGGTTGTACACGTGTGCCATTAAAAAAAAAAATCACTGTAGTTAGGTTGTAGCTGTGTTTACTTTCTATATGCCACCTTTGTTTGTTTGTTTTTCCCTCTAGAAGGAATGTCTTTGTTCTGCCATAATTAATTGTAACCAGATTTTGTTTACGTTGGGATACATGGAAATTACTCAGAGTGCTTGAAGTATGTTCGCAAGTGGTGTTTTGTAACTAGGACCTGATTTTTGTTTGTTTGTTTGTTTCATTACACAAGCAAGAGAAAGATACATTGGGATGGAAAAGATTTAAATCACAGAGCTGCATATATGTATACGCAGGCAAGTGTGAAAGTCCTTTCTGCCCTCTATGTCTGCTGACATTTGGTGATGTCTTTTCAGGCCCCTCCCCTTCACTTTTCTTCCCTTTCTTTCCTTTTCTTTTTCTAGTATACTGGGGGTTGAACCCAAGGTCTTTGCAATAGGCTACATTTCTAACCTTTTTTTATTTTTTATTTTGATACAGGGTCTCACTAAATTGTCTAGACTTGGCTTGAACTTCCTGTTCTCTCACCTCAGTCTCCCAGAGTGCTGAGACTACAGGCGTGTACTACCACACTGGGCTTCCAGGCCTCTTTCTAAATACCAACAGTTTATATGTGTGCAAACATGTGTGTGGATATATGTATATACATGTACACAATTAGCTTTATTTATAGAGTCATAATATGTGTGTTGATGCACTTGCTTTTTTCACTTCAATTAATACAGCACTGTCACACTAGCCCAGGTGTATATGACCACTTTTTTAAAATATATTTTTATTGAAATTTGTCCAAAATTATACAAACTTACAGGCCATTACACAGACTTACTGACCATACTACATTTTGCCTTTTGCTTATAACAACGAGCAATGTAAATGACTACATAGATGAAGCATTAAGTTACAACTACATAAAGTTACTGTAGTACCTAGTGCACATGTTACTGTTTTGAGTTTGAGTTATTAAGTTCTTGTTTTTAGGATATCGTTATTCCTTTGGATTCCGATTCCCCTTCACCCTCTTCTTGTTCCCTTGGGCCCTTTGCCTATTGGCTTAGATCTGACCCTTTGCCTTTTGTATCCATTGTTACCATTTTCTTTTGTTTGTATTTTGCCTCACTCAAATGAGGGATACAATATGGTACTCAAGCTTGTGAGTCTGGTTCATTTCACTCAACATTGTATTTTCCAGGTCCATCCATTTTCCTATAAATGACTCTAATTTGTCCTCCTTTATAGCTGAATTGCATTCCATTATATATAAATACCACATTTTGTTTATCCAGTTATCTGTTGATGGGTATACTGGCTGTTTCCAGAATTCAGCTATTACGAATTGTTCTGCTATAGACATCGGTAAGCAGGTATTGCTGTAGTATGATGTCTTTAGCTCTTTGGGGAAGATACCTAGTAAGGGAATGGGTGGGTCGAATGGAATTTCTACTTTCAGGCATTTGAGAAATCTCCATACTGATTTCCATAATGAGGTACTAGTTTGCATTCCCACTAACAGTATAGGAGGGTTCCCTTTTCACCACAGCTGAGCCAGCATTTGTTGTTGTTTGATTTCCTAATGATTGCCATTCTTTCCGGGGTAAGGTGGAATCTTTGAGTTGTTTTAATTTGCATTTCTCCAATAACCATAGATGTTGAACATTTTTTCATATGTTTGTTGGCCATTTGTATTTTTCCCACTGTGAAGTGTGTGTTCATTTCTCTAGCTGATTTCTTGAGCGGGTCATTAATTTTAGGTAGTTTAATTTTTCTGAGTTCTTTGTGTATTCTAGATATTTGTCCTCTGTCTGAGGAGTAGCTGGCAAAGATTTTTTTTCCATTCTGTGGGCTTTCTCTTCACCCTACTAATTGACTCTTTTACTGTACAGTCTATTCCCATTTGTTGATTCTTGTTGCTATTTCCTGTGCAATTGAGGTTCTGTTTAGAAAGTCCTTTTGTCTCCTATGTCTTCAAGTGTTTTACCTATTTTGTCTTCCAGAAGGTTTAATGTTTGTTTTAATGTTTAGATCTTTGATCTACTTTGATTTCATTTAGTATATGGTAAGAGATGGGTCCAGTTCCATTCTTCTACAAACAGATAACCAGTTTTCCCAACACCGTTTGTTGAATAGGCTATCTTTCCTCCAACGTATGCTTTTGGTTCCTTTGTCAAAGATCATATATTTGAATATGTCTGGAGAAGTTTCTGTGTCCTCGACTCTGTTCCTTTGGTTCACGTATCTATTTTTGTTCTAGTACTATGCCGCTTTTATTACTATTACTTTGTAGTATAGCTTGAAGTCTGGGATTGCTATGCTACCTGCTTTATGACCACTTTTTTTTAATGCCGTAGATTATTCCATAATATGAAGTCCATACATAATTTACAGAACCATTTCCTCAGTCTTTCTTTTTGCAATTAAATGAAGTAAAGATAACATGATCCTGTGCATGCACCTTGCTAAGTTTGGAGCAGCTGGCTTTGAAGCAAGACTTTCAAATAGGTGAATGATTGGGGCAGGAGTTGGTAGACTGCACCCCTTTGGGCCCGATCACCCTTGTATTTTTATATGCTCATGAGCCAAGAACAATTTCTTCACTTTTAAATGATTGCCTCCCCCAAAATCAGAAGACAAAATACTTCTTGATGTATGCAAGTTATATGAAATTAAAAGTCTAGCATCAGGTAAGAAAAGTTTTGTTGGAACAAAGCCGCATGCTCATTTTTTGACCTTTTTCTGTGGCTGCTTTCATGTTGCAGGAGCAGGTTTGAGTAGCTGGGACAGAAACCATATGTCCAACCTAAAATATTTACCATCTGGCCTGTTAACAGAAAACATTTCCTGGCCCCTGACCTAGGGCAAGTTACTACTCTCTCTGTGTCTCAGCCTTCTTTTCTGTAAAATGGAGATAATAATACCCACTTTGTAGAGTTTGATGACTTAAAACATTTATCAAATCAGCATCATATGTAGAATATGACAGATGTATCACGTATCAAATATATGTAATAAATTACATATAAAATTTGGAGCTGTTTAAATGCTCAATAAAGCTTAGCTGCCATTATTGTACTGTTGTTATTATTGTCACAACTCTTGGCATGTACAGTTACCTGGAAGTGAGCTTAATGGTGAAGGATGTAAGTGTTGCCAGTTTCCCTTTCAGATTGGCTCCACTGATTTATGTCTCCACCAAGTGGAGCCTCTGCGTTCCCATGTTCTTAACAACCCCAGATAAGGGATCAGGGCTTAGATTAAAAAAAAAAACAAAAAACCACTTGGTTTGAAGAGCTCAGTCTTGACCTCCATCAGACTATCAGAGCCAGAAGTCCCCCCAAGAGCACAGTGTTGAGACCTCAGGTTGATTCTCCGTAAAGGCTGTCTCCTTGGACCAGAGCTTATTCATCATTTGCTAAGGGAGGGCCTCTTCTCTGCTCAGCCCTTGCCCTGTAACTTCCATTTTACAATGAAGAAACTGAGGAGCTTAGAAATGTAGTGCAGCAAAAGCTGGAAGCTTTCTGGAAGCTGAATGAGGAAATTGGGTAGGAACCCACTTGTGGGTGTCCTTATAATACTTCCTATTTTACTCTCCCTACTTTCAGGTTTAAGGAAAGTCAGACCCTTCGTTTTCTATCTGCAGTTTCCAAATCAGTGTCTTGATAACTGGGTCAAAGCTACTCAAAAAATTGGAAGCAAACTTTGGAATGAATGACTTAGTCTTGGCCTGTGTTTCTCTCCTTTTCATTGAGTGAAGACCATCTGGAATAGCATGTGTTACTATATTTTTCATTTCCCTGTGTCAGAGTCTGTGCTGCTTAGCCATGCTGAGAATGATGCAGTTCCACCAGATAACCCTTCTTGGGGCAAAGTATCTATTCTTAGGCCTCGCCCTGCACTCCTGTGCAGGCCTTTGCAACAGCGCTTCCCATGTCTTAGCCGTGTGTCTGCAAACACGAGGCACATTTACCCACTTATTGCTGACCTTGGGTGCAAGAGGAAAATGTTTCTGGTTTGCTGTGTGCTTTTAGTGACGAACATTTGCATTCTTTCCTCCTCACTGCCCCTTTCTCACACTGACATTAAGAAACAACAAAACACAGCGTTGCCCCAAAACTGTCTGAGTTTAAAACTTGTTCTCTTAATTTGCATAGACAGTAGGTCTCTATGAGGAATGTGAAACATTTGACAGAATTTCCTGAAGGAACAAAGAGCCACCATTGCCTGATTAAAACCACAGTAGAATAAAAAGCAGCCTATATCCAACAGACCTGGCAAAGGATCCTCTTATTTACCCACGATTTCAAAGGCAGCCTGAGTTGGGTAGTGGTGGCATCACAAGGCCTTTCTGGGGTGCTTACACTTATTAAGAGTCTGCTCAGAGCTTTGTCCTAAGCCTGTTTTTCCTCTGAGCTGTTTTCCCAGAGGGTTGGCCTTCCTGTCTGGGGCCCAGTCACTAAGAGTCATTGTAACAGAGGAAAAGCCAGCACACCACCTGACAGGTGCGAACGTTTATCTGGAGTTGTAATTGTCATACTCCCACATTATTTTCTTGCTGTCTTATAGGGCAATAATGAAAGGCGCCTGGGGAAAAGAAAATAAAATATTCTCCAGAAGATATGCCCCTAAGCAGGGTTTGTCAGCCTTGTCATTTTTGACGTTTGGGACTGTGGGTTTCTTTGCTCTCAGGGGCTGGGTATTTAGCAGCACGCCTGGCCTCTACCCATGGGATGCCAGGAGCCCCCTGTAGTTGTGACAACCAAAAATGTCTCCACATACTGCCGGATGTCTCCTGAGGGGCAAAATCAGCCCAGGTTAAGAACCACTGGCCTAGATTTTGGTGATCTTGAATTTGCAGCCTGCTGCGCTGACTTGTGCCTCTCCAACCCTCAGGCCTGCCATGAGTAATAGGCACTTTGCTTTCTCTTTACCCTACCTTTACTGCCTCGAGGCGTGGTTGCAAGTGGACATCTATGGCCAGTGTAGCCCTGGCTCTGCTGAATGAAGTGAGCATTTTGCATAGAGGCAGGAGGTGCTGTCCTTGGCTGGTCTGCAAGGTGGGCAGGTTTACTGGTGCTGTTGGGGCAGTTGTATGGGCAGGGAAGCTATCCAGGCATGGGCTATCAGGAAATGTGAGGTGGAGCCTGGCAGCCCCAGCTGCTGATCCTGCAGATGTGGCAGCTGATGGATCTTTGTGCTTTGGCCCTCAGCAGTCCAGGCTTGCGATGGCAGAGAGCTGTCCTGTTGTTTCCCCGTAGGGAACCTAAAGGGCAGAGATGGCAAAGCTCCTGGGAAAGGCACCTGGCTGGATCCCAGTGACAGAGCACAGCCTTTCTCCAGGAATGAGAGTTAGGGAGGCTTTAAAAATTCTGTCTCTGGGATATATGGCTCCTCTAGAGCCCTGAGCCTCAAGCCCTGGATTCCATGTATAGTGGTCTACAATGCATGGAACGGCACTTGTCTGTTATATTGGGCCCTGCCTATGGTTATAGTTCCATCCCATGGGGTGGTATGGCTTTGGGCAAATAGTGCTCTCCTGGGCCTCAGGTTTCCCTTTTAGCACATCCTACCTTTCTCCTTTTCATCTGATTTACAGGCAGAGATGATACTGTGAAGAGATGGAAATATGACCTTCCTAAGTTTGCTTTCAGTCTTGATTGCAGGGTCTCACTGCAGGTCAGTCAGTGACTTTTGTGTCATGTTTGTGGGGCCCTAGAGGAGACCCCAGTATATAGCATTCCTTTTCCCTGAAAACACTGAGAGATGAGGCCATGTGGAAAGTTTGGACTTGGAAACCTGTCCAGATTTATCTGGTGAGTGATCTTATTTCCTAGGGGGAGTGACCCAGGTGTCCAAAACCAGGAGTTCTCAGGGAAGATGGAGGCCACTGGGAAGTGAGAGTCATGGCAAGTGTAGGATGCAGAGGCCCTGGCTGCGCTTTAGGTAGGATGTGCTGATCTGGTTTCCCTGTTCACCTGCTGATGAGCATGTCACTGTCTCTGTCACTGTCTCCTGAGCCTAGAGACAGCTCAGCAGTGACAGCCCAGGGATGACACAGTGGGGTCCACAACACCAGCATCCCTCTGAACTCAGGTCTGGGGGAATACTGAAATTACAGTGGCCCTTGACTGACTCCCAAAGTTCGAAGGAAAAACATCCATGTACTATCTGAAGTTCAGCATTGCATCAGGAAAGTAGTCACAGGTCATGGATCTCTGCTTGTCCCTGCTCAGTGGTCTTCTCAGCCCCTGGACCCATCCAGGCATGTGCAGAAGAAGAACAAACTTGCTTGTCCCTTTTATTTAAAATTTTGTTTTATTTTTAAGCCAGAAGTTTTGATTTTTGTATGCAGCTGCCCTATTTTATGTTCTCAATGGTTGATTCCAAATCCTGCATGGGCCTGTTCCCTGACACACTTGCTGGGCACTGCCTTGCTGTGGCTGGACCAGCAGCTTGGGTTTGTCCTTCACACCCCTGGCTTGCTTGGAGGTCATAGCTCGCCATAAAAACAGTCTGAGTGGCCAGCGATTTCTTCACTGTGGCTCTGGGTAGCCCCACCCAGCTCCAATGGATGTGAGGCCTGAGAGTGAACTCTGTTGTGAATGATGACACAATTCTGGAAAAATGCAGCATCTCCCAGAGAGGCTTCTAGAGCTCTGCCTTTGAGGGGGGCAGATGAATGGTTTAGTGTTTGGACCCCTGATGGTTCTTTGGCTTGGGGGTGTGTGTGTGTGTGTGTGTGTGTGTGTGTGTGTGTGTACTTTTTCATGGGTCACACTTATTTTCAGGTACTCACGCGGACCTTTTGAAGGTTCTGGGAAAAGGAGAACACACAGAAAGCTGGATACCTGAAGGAAAATCTTATGCCTCTTTAACAGAGCTGACAAGTCTCTTCGGACTCTTATGTTTAAACCAGAGGAAAGCACAGTGGGAGAGAAGGAACCACATGTGGGGCCTACAGGACTAGTGACTGTCCTCTGAAGCAACACTCCCATAGTTCCAAATGCCTTTGAGAAATGCTTTGAGAATCTGGCAGTGTTTGAGTTGGAGTGTCCTTGAAATGTCGTCATGGGCAAAAGGCCCATTTTTAAGGAAGAGGAAACTTGACAGCCCAGGAAGACCATGACCCACCAAGGGTAGATCTTGACTCCACGTAAGGGTTGTGTGTATTCTGTCCTCTTTCACTTTTCAGTATTGTGATGGGTTGTAAGCAGTTAATATTTTTGTACTGTGATCTTACTCATCCACCAACTCTTGAGTGTCATATAGCACTCTTGGGGGTGGGGATAGAGTGGATGGTAAACAGGCAGACCTGGGCCCTGTGCACAGGGTGTGAAGTCTAATGGAGAAAGCTGCTTGGAGCAAGAAACCACACAGGGGCTGCTGTGGGAGTGCCAGTGGATATGCTAACCTGGCAGGACCCTCAGAAGTCAGTGTAGGAAGGCAGAGGAGTGAGAGTCCCAGCTTTGGGACCTTGTCTCATCATTGCTCTCTAATTCCAGAACACTTCCATCACTCTCTGTATCTGTTAGCAGTCACTCCCCATTTTCCCCACTGTAGCTACTAGCAACTGTCAATGTGTTTTTGCCTCTACAGATTTACTTTTTCTGGACATTTGACTTAAATGGTATTATACAGTGTTTATTTAGCCTTTTGTATTTGGCCAGTTTCACTTAGTCATATGTTTTCAAGGTTCATTCATGTAGCATGTGTGGATACGGCATTCCTGTTGTGGCCAGGTAATATTCCATTATATGGACATGGCACATTTGTTCATCCATCCATCCTTTGGTGCATTTTTCATTTAATCTTCAGTTATAGCCCCATGATGTCTCCTGGACTTTTCTGGTACCTGCATGTTCTTTCTCATTTCTCTAATGGACATTCGGTGAATGTTCTCCTCCCAGTAAAAAAATGTCTGGCCATCCTTGACATTTTTTTTTCAGGTGGCCTTAGGAAACACTAAAGCAGTGATTCTGAACTGGGAAAGAGAATGTCATTCCCCAGACTCCCAACTCTGATACATCTGTCATAGGGGCACCACTACAGGTGTGGGAGAACCTCACACCACAAGAGCGCTGGGCCAGTGCCTGAGCCCACTGATGTTAGGCTGCTGGAAATGGGCTTGCCTGCCACTCCTGTACACTTTTTCCCTCCAGTACTGGGAATCGAACCCAGAGTCTTCCCACTAAATTATATCCCCAGAACTTTTTATAGTTTTTATTTTGAAACTGGGTCTCACTGAGTTCTTCTGGCTGGGCTCAAACTTTCACTCATCCTGCCTCAGTTTCCCATAGTGCTGTGATTATAGGCATGTGCCACCATGCCTGGCTTTGAGCATAACTTTTCTTACTGATGTTTGCTGGCTGCAGTGAGGGTGGCCTGGGACTCCACCAAAATAGTCCAAGCACCTATTTTGAGTCCCTTGCTTAGAGAATTGCTTTTACTGACTTTCATTGTTCTCATCTACTTAGTTAAGATATAATTTGTATAGAGTAACATTTACCTTTTAAAAATGCACAGTCCTGTGTATTATGATAAATGTGCAGGGTCCTGTAACCACTGCCACAATCAGGAATACTTCTAACCCACCCCGTTACATTTCTTTAGATCTCTGTGATCACCTTCCACCCCTTCCCCAGGCCTCTGGCAACCACTGGCCCGTCCCTGTTTCTCTGTTTGTGTTTGCAAGAATGTCATAGAAATGGAACCACATAGAACATGGCCTTTGAGCCTGGCTCTTTAGCACAGTGCTGTTAAGATTGTCTGTGTTGCTACGTGTGTCGATTCCTTTCTGATTCTGAGTAGTAGTCCATTGTTTGTTTCTCTCTTCCCTAGTTGAAGGACATTTGGGTTGTTTCCACTTTTTGGTGATTAGTATAAAGCCGTTATAATGGCTTTCACGTTCACGAACGGCTTTCAGATTCATGAACAGCTTATCTTGGGTGTATACATACATGTGAGCCCACCTGAAAGTAGCGCTGAAGTTATCTGTTGGAATTTGGAGTGGTGGGCAGCCTATGTGTGAGTTTTTGTAGGCAGAGCCACTTTAGGTTCAGTATGGATTTACGATTATATGCACATGTCTTGAACTTTCATTTTACTATTGTTTTGTCTTGGCTTCTGGAGAGGACCAAGAGAGGCCTGATTATAATTATTCTGGGGTCACTGAAGAGGATTGGATGGGAAGTCAAGGAAGCGGGGTTCCCACTCAAGCTATGCTACTGATGTGCTTGCTGTGTGCTCTTTAGCAAGTAACTGCTTAGTTTCCTTCATCTGTAAATGTTGGGTTTTGATTTAATCTTTGCTTAACAAGTGTCCCTGCAAACACCTTTGCAGGTAACATTGACAGGGTATCTGAGAAACAGGGTTCTATGGTTCAGTATGTTGGGAAATATTTCTTACTATATCTTGATGCACATTGTTTTTTTTTTTTTTCTACTGCTGGGGGTCGAACTCAGGGCCTTGTGCTTCCTAGGCAAGCACTCTAAGCCCTGAGCTAAATCCCCAACCTTGATGCACATTCTTATATCAGAAGTTCAGAGTGCTTCAAGGACTGAAGAATATGTATATATACACACACACACACACACACACGTATATATACACACACACATATATACATGTATATACACATATACACTATATATACTCATATATATACATATATATAAATATGTATTTTTTTTTTGGTAGAACATCTCTTGGCATCCCCTAGAGCGGTGATGGCGAACCTTTTAGAGCTTTCAGTGATACAAACAGCCCGCTGTGACGCATGTGCCACAGGTTTGCTACCACTGTCCTAGAGTATTATTCTGTAGGCGAATCAACTTGGGATACAGGGATAAGTGATTCTTCAGCTTTTCTCACTTAAAAGTATAAATAAATGCCATTGGCTAAGGAGAAAGTTAAGTCTTTTTTTATTCACGCTCTTAACGTTTTCTCTTTTCTCTTATTTTCTCCTTCCCCAAGTATTAAAACATAGTGGGTTAATTACTATGGATCTTTTTCTTGTCCATATAAAGGATTGTGAGAGAAAAGACAGCAAATCGGAAAGAGGCTCAAACATTGCTTTTTCAAATTCAACCAAACCCAATAGACTGTGTATTTGTTATCTAAATGAGCTGCTTCTCTGCCACTTGAGTGCTTGCCATGGGTATTTGCAGCATGTTTCTGTGTTATTTTACAGCCTGCTTCTTGCAAAGTCCAGCAAGATGACTGATTCAGCACAGTTCTTCCCATTCTATAATAGAAGCTGAACTCCCACTAGTTTAAGTAAAACAAGCAAACAGGTCCAGGGAATTTGTTGGCCCTCGTGCCTGGGAAGTTTAGTCCTGGGTGGGGCTCAAGTTATGTCATCTAGAGTTTGTCTCACTGTTTCCTGTCTCCCTCTCCCTGAAGTTCCTGGCTCTGCTTCTGAGTATTGGCTTCTTTCTTCCCTGCCTTGCTCACCTTTCTCCTATTGTGGGAAAGCTAACAAGCTGCTGTTGTACATCTTTACACCTTCATCTTGGGCTTGTAGTACTTAGAAGTCTGAGCAGTGACTTCCTGTTGTTTAAACTCCCGGTTTGCAGTACTTTGTTAGGGCAGCCCTGGTGACCAAGCAGTTGAGTGCTCAACCCCATCAGAGTGACTGGTTCTGCTGTGCTAGAAGCAAGGAATCCCTCTTCTAGATAGCATGCATATATTTCCAGGCATTCTGGGTCTTCCGGGGAAACTTGAGCTCTGCGGATCCTAGTGTAGAGCATTGTTGCATGTCCTCTTAGCAGCACTCAATGTGTGTGTGTGGGGGCCTCTGAGGCTGCTTGGGGCTGAATTCTGGGCCCAATAGAGATGTTCTCTGGGGGCCCCATGCCCCAGCTGAGCCAGGACCACCTGGAGACAGGGAACATCCTTTGCTTCTCCCAGGATGTCCTGAAGTGAGGCAGTTTGACTCTTAGGGAAGTTTATTTCAGGATACTGCAGGCCTAGCAGTCTGATTTCTTAACCTACTTTTAGAAACAATGCTGGTTGTTTTTACTGAGCCCTTCCCAAACGTTTAGCCACCCTCCAATGAGCTTTTCCTTCCCTTTCTTGTATGTTTTTAAGGGTGAGGAAGTTAAATAGTGAAGCCAGACAGTCAACTGAGGGAGCATGCTATCTAGCCTTACAGCTGGGATAGGGAGCAGGGGAGAAGGCCTTTGGGAAGGTCTCACTGCCTTGCAGTGGAGAAACCAGAGGCCCCCCTTCACTGCTACCTTCCCATGAAGCATAGACTTGCCAGTTGGTGGGGCTGGGATGGGGTGAGGAGATGTTTTGTTATTTGGCATTGATGCAGATAGCCCCATCTGCCAGTTTACTGGGGTGGGGGCCTTAATTGCTGGTTCAGCTTCTCACTCTGGCCTGGCAAGGGATTCCCATGCTGAGTTGAGCATTGTCCCTGCAGAGTGGCAAGGGAGGCTGCGTAATGTGCCCTGATTTAGGCAGTGAGGAAGGTGGCAAATAGAGTGAAGAAGCACTAGATCAGTCTTAGTTCTACAGCAGGTGGGTCCAGCTGCTGCTTGTGGACTGGAATTGTCCTCCTTGAAAGGAATGAATCAGATCAGATGACCTCTGAGACTGTTTCAGAGCTGTGGTTTTAACTGGGAGTCTCACTGGCTCAGCCACTCAAGTGATGGTGTGGCATGAGGGAGGCTGATGGTGGTCCTCCTGATGCAGGAGGGTATGGGGGGGTTCCAGGTTCTTTGTTCACACAGGCAATGAATTGCAGGAGCGAATTTTAGGGCATTAAGGAAGTTTATTTAAATAACAAAAGGGAGACTGGTTTTGCCAGGTGAATGAAATAACCAGCTGCTGCCACAGTTAGGGAATCTGAAATGGAGTGAGAGGCTGGGGAGCTAAAGATGGAGCATGGGTTGGGGGTCAAGGGGTAAAGGGGGTTAGGAGGGCAAGAGCGCAAGAGAGCGAGCTTAAGGTGCCATTCACATTTATCTGGATTCTGTTCTCGTGAGAGTTTCTCTGATCCTGTGAGAAGAGGGGCAATTGGAATTTTGTACCCCAGGCTGACGTCAGGTCAAGGCCACTCCCCCTAGGTCAAGTTCATCCTCCCAGCCAGGTCAAGCCACACCCTATTCCTACCTCACTCCCAAACCCTCTGTTTGGCCGGGTCCCAAATCCAAGACACTGCTTTATAGGAAATAGGCCCCTGAGGAGAATTAAGCAGGCTGAATTTCTATATATACAAAGAAGAGGAAGACAGGGTGAGGAGCAGGATGCTCTTGTTTGTGCTGATCCCAGTGAGTGTCCTCTCTGGGGCCCGCTGTGTTTGTGAGCTGTGGGTGTGTCCCTAAATGGCAAAGAACAAGCTGGAGAGGACTGGTACTGCCCCATTCTGGACCCAGGCTCACCCACAGCGCTGTGTGCTTCCCAGATGGAGCAGCTCCCTGAGTTGTTTCTCTCTCACCTACTTCCCAAGCAGCAGATGGGAAAATTGAATTAACAAGGTCAAATTTGGAATAACCTTCGTGTTAAATCGAGTACACAGAATTTGATTACTTAAAAACAAAACCTAACACAGTGTTTTTCTGTGTAAAGGAGTGAATTTGTTACTGGGAATGCCGACTCAGCTTCCCTCTGCCTCTGGGCAGCCAAGTGTGACGTCTGAGGATCAGCCACAATTAGAACTAATTCCCCTTAAGCTCCTCATCACAGGAGACAGGGGGGCAGGCAGGGTGTGACTCAGTGGTGAGGAGGCTGGCTGCCTGGGCAGGAGTCCCAGCTCCTCTGGGAGTCTGTTAGGATAGAACCTCAGGCAATTTATTCAATTTCTTTGAGCCTCCATGTTTTCATCTGTAAAATGGGGATAATAATAGGGTTGTTGAGATTTAAATGATGAACACGTGGCGCATAGTAAATGCTGACTGCTGTTCGGGTAATAGTAGTTGTTATGGCAGTAGTTGGTGGTGGTAGGTGGTAGACACTGTCATCATCAGTTATCATCTCAGGACCTTTGAGGAAAGATGGAGCAGTGAATGTCTCTTTAATTCCTTATCCTGAAGGTGGGATTCATCAATGGTCTATACAGTCTTGGGCCCCAGCAGGCCCCACTCCTGGGTGACTTGGGACTGGATTGCACAGGGGCTTCCCTCCCCTGTGGGCTCTGTGGCCGTCCTCCAGACAGGGGCAGTGCCTGGCCTGTCCTCAGGGTAGGACTGGGGCCCTGGTCACTGGCTGTAACTCTCTTATCTCACTCCAGACTCCACGAGGCAACTGTGTTTGCTACCTACTAGAAACAAACTGGCATCAATTCTACACAAAGAGGGACTTTTTGCAGGAAGTTTGATGGCCTGACACATTTTCACTGCTTGTGGAGTGTATGGCCTCTTCCCTGACAATTGAGTGACTTGCTGCAGAACAATAGACAATAGTGTGTAGCTGCTTCCCATGGGAAGGAAGAACGGGTACAGGTGGATGTCCGGAGCCCCGAGCCTCACAGAATGGACTTCCTGAGAGTGTCCTGTAGCCCCTTACCATGTGCCCAAGGATTTCTCTGGGCAGTGACACCGTGCCTTCAACCCTGTAATGATAGGCCTGTAATGCTACCCTGTTCAGGGAATACCACACAAGCTAATTCTGGGGAAATGATGAGGATGGACAAGAGCTGCCAATTCTGTTCTCTAAGCCTCCTCTTCAGACCCATGAGTGTTGGCCTAGGATGTTGACCCAAAGGGAATAGAGACCTTGCTGGTCCTGCCCCTGCCTGCCCTGCCAGCTGCCCTCTACTATCCTCCCCTCTCTTGTCTGCTTCTGCCATTTGGTCTCCTCTGAGTTCCTTGAATGTGCCTGGAATTCCTTCTCTCTTCTCCCCTATCCTTCAGCCATTTGATTCCTCATTGACCTTCAGAGTTTGTTATAAACACTGCTTTTCAGGGAGGCCTGCGTGCACTGTCCTACATAGCAGGACTTACTCCTAGCCCCAGGCCTCCTTATTCTTCATCACAGCCCCGTTTCTTTCTTTCCCAGTACTTGATCAGATTGGTCCTTGTACATTCACTGGTGTGTATTTGTATGCTCTTTGTCCTGGCTGGACCTTCAGCTGCTGCGTGCAGCCTCATCTGTCCTACCACAACCTTTTTTTTTTTTTTTTTTCCTTCTGAATATCTTCAAATAGGGGTGAATGTATGAATTAGTTAAGGGTAGGTCTTTAGGAGATTTTCAATACTTTCTTGGGAAAAGTGTGAAGTGGAAAAGTAAGTGAGACTTTTGTAGGTAAAAACAATAGGCATTTACTCTCCAGCTGCTCAAACCACAGTGTGCTTGGCACACTAGTTCAAAGGAAAAGAAAAAACACTGAGTTCTTAAGAAAGCTCTGGAAAGTTCATCTCCATTTGAGTGAATTGGCACGTTAGGCCTCTGGAGGAACACAAATACGGAATTTGAACTCTACCCTACTCAGAAAGTGAGGCTGAAGCGATAGGACAAAATGCATTCAAATGTCATGAATGTTATTACTAGGTGTAATCTTATCTTTGTTAATAATAATAATAGGACCCACCTAGAAGTTACTGCACAGTAGACAGGCACTTCCGTAAGCCACACTGCACTGGGGACCTGGGCAGGCGCCGGGATGAGGGATGGAGCGTTCACTGGAAATCCTGCCTGCCTACACATGTGCAGCCACATCTTCCACACCCTTTGGGCTCTGGTCATTCAGAGAGGCGCGCTGGATGGCGCTCCTACCCACTCAGACACTCCCATGGCCTCTTTGGAGACTCTTTCATCCCTTTCTGCTGCCAACACAATAGGGTCTGTAAGTTTGGGAACTCCAAGGCAGTTTCTCCACAGTATTTGCCCTTCTATTGTCTCCTGTCTCAGAGTCTGGCTGAAACAATGTGTTTCCTACAGATTTTGTTTGCCTGCATTAGCTTCTTTGTTTTGCTCTAGTAAACAGACATTTAGCATATACAGATCTGTACACTTGACAAAGAGAAATCTGTTGCCGTGGACAGTGCGGCTCCAGTGAATCACCAACTTCTTGAACTCGAAGACCTTGGATGGTCCAGAGCTTGTAAATGATTCATACCTGCAGCTCTGGGCCTGAGTGTAGGACTTCCGTTTCCAGCTGCAGTGACATTGTGGGCGATGGGCCTCTGACCAGCTGGAGGAAACAGATGTTTGAGTGCTAGGTTATGATGAGGTCCAGCATGTAGATTCAACTTTTCAGGAGTTGAAGTCCAGTGTCCGGTGCTTTGTTAGCAGTGTGACTTTGGGGAAGTTGCTCACCTAATGTATTCATTTTCTCCTCTGTAAACAAAGAACCTACCTCAAAGGTTGCCAGGAGTTAAATTTGGAAATCATTTGGCACTACTCAGCTCTTATTGGGCCCTGTCTATGGGCTGCCCATCATCTCAGTGCTTATGGTGGGAAGAGCTTTCCTGCAAACCACTTGAATAGAATGGAATCTGGGTTTCCATTCCTGTAGGCTGCTGTGATTCCATTCCTGTAGGCTGCTGGATTTAGCAGCGTTGCCTCATTCATCAGAATGTTCTGAATCTGTGCCTTGTGTCAGACTCTGTGCTAGTTGGCTGAAGAGGGCAGTGGCCAAGGGCACAGATGCCCAATGGGACTGACCTGGTTTGTTTGCACCTTGGTTCCTGCTCCTGCCAGCTATGTGAGCTTGGACACGTTATTTATCTTGGAGTGTTCTCCTGTGTGAAACTGAGTGCTTGAGATCCCCCTTTGTGGGGTGGCTGTGAGTACTAACTGTGCCAGTGTTTGTGAGTAGTTCGGGCAGGTGGCATGGAGCCAGCTCACGGTGAGGGGTGTTTGCCCTGGCTAGTGAGTGGGTCTCAGGATACCCCAGAGTCTGGAAGGAGGCAAGCGTGGGCTTTAACTGCCCACTGCCTGACCCTGTTTGATATTCAGGATTGTATGTGTCCTTTGTGGTCCCATGGATAAACCCAGGGACTCAGGGAGACACAGCCATCCCAGAGGGCCCAAGCTGCTTGGAGAGAGTAATCCTTATTGCTTGAGAGCTTAATACAGAGGCTGAGTAGCACCTTCGCAGATACAGCCATCCCTCCCTAATGCCTTCAAAGTCCTTCCCGTTCCTTTCAGGATTCTTCTACAGAACCAGAGATGAGTCAGTATGGCAGTGTACACCTCTAATTCTAGCACTGGGGAGGCTGAAGCAGGAGAATTGAGGCCAGCTCTGGTTACATAGTGAGTTCAAGGCTGGTCTGAACTATGTGGGAAGACCCTGTCTCAAAAAAAGAACTAGAAATGCTGTGTACATACCCTGCACCCCAGAATAGGAGCAAAACTAGACTGGGGATGGCTTTACTCTTGAGAGACCTGATGGAAGAGGAGGAGATTCTGTGGAGTCATGAGTAGACCAAGCATGGATTTCCAGAAGGAGCCTTGGCAGCTCCATTCGAAGAGCAAAAGAGGTGATTTTGAGATGAATCCACTGGTACCTGTTTTGAAGCTTGTTGTGTCGGAAGCCCTGGTTGACACTAAAGGATGTTTTGATGTGGTCCCTTCCAAATGAAGTTCCCTAGTGAGAGTCTACTGCCTGCCTTGGTACTGTATATATAGCAGGTTATAAATATCAGAAGTGGGTGAGTGGAGAGCATGTGGACTCCGCATGACCTTTTAAAAAGGATTTTAAGCAAATTCATCTGTGGTCACTCCGTGGTGATGTCTGGGGCAGGGTGCCAGCCCCCAGCACTACAGCCCCAGGCTTGCTAAAGCCTTCTCTAAGCACTAGGACATTGGCAGTCAGGCCACAGGTATGGGTGGGCCTTGACTCTGACCTACGGGGAGGACTCATTTCCCTAGACTTTGTCCCCATTGGCTACGTACTTTCAACCCTGTTTTGGGGATTTGTTTGCTGGTAGGAAAGTGGCTGAGCCCTATACCTAGGTTTTTAATATGTGTCAATGTCATTTCTTGTCAAGGTTTTTGGGTAGCCTCCCCTCCATCTTGTGTATTCTCTTCAGCTAGTTAGAACTGAGTTTATGTCACAAGTAAGAAATCTCCAGATGCTTGGTTTGAAGCAGAGTTTGGTTAGCTGTTGTACCTAATTGGAGATTGGCTCCAACCCAGCCATGCTGCAAGGATGGGGACCTGGGTAGTGGCTAACACCCAGATTGTAACACTGACCTGCTGGATAATGTTGGAGGCCATGGTTTCTCTGAAATACAAACTACCCTTACCTTTGAGATGCCTGGCCCTGACAAGATGGGAAACTCTGAGCTAGCCAGGGATGAGTGTTCAGTATGGGCCTCACAGTTGTGTTGAAGGGAAAGCTCATCAGCCTGAGATGTGTGGAAAAAGATTCCAGGTATTTGTTTTCCTTTCCTGGACCCTGCAGGGCACCTACCTGTGCTTCCTTCAGAATGCGATCAGCTGCATCAATTCGTTTATTCTGTCTGTCACCCTGGCATTGTAAAGAGTGTCGGGGGAGTCAGAAACCTGGGAGACTCAGGAGTTTATGAGACTGTTCTGGGGTGTATGTCTCATTCAGTGACATTTCCTGCCTGTTGAAGTACAGACTGGGTGTTTCCCCTCAGACTGTTGCCTTCAGCTGGAGGCAAGGGAGTGTGCATGCTGCCTCTTGAGCAAAGTCATGATGATAGGTTTCCCTGTCACCTTGGTTGATGGGCTTGCACATCCTTCAACAGCAGCCACCGAGGCTGCAGCCCAAGAATATAGACAGGGTCAACACCCAGCCTGTTTCACTGTTGCTGTGTGGCCCTCAGCAAGACTCTTGGCCTCTGTTGTTCACAGGTTCTTACTGTGACAAAGAAGTTGCTGTGGAATGCAACTGTCCTTTTAGTGTAAAATCTCTCAGAGATGTGTTGCAAAGCAGGAAGAATTTGGAATTTGAATTATGGCTTGGCCATTTGCTAGCTTCCAGAGGGTCTCAGTTTCCTCCCCTATAAACTGGGCTAATGCTAATTTCTACCTGACTGGGTTTGGCAAATTTAATTGAGAGCATAGACCCAGGAGCATAGTTTCTGACACATTGTCCAGCTTAGTAGGTGGCAGTTCTCCCCATTGTTATCACAAGTGTGATCGTACTGGAGAGTAAGATTCCTGACTGTTGCTGGGGAGACATCTGGGATATATATGCACCCTGAGCAAAGTGATGAGGGGACACAATTACTCAGCATCCCTGGCTCTCTAAGCATTGGAGTGGTTATGTGTGTGTGACCTGCAGCTGACCTTTTAGAACTGGGATCAGGGCCATCTGGGAACCTCCTGGCTCCTTCACACTAAGGGGGCTCCTAAGCCTAGACCTCCAGGTGGATGCACTTTTGCATGGTGTTTCCCATCCTGAGGCCACGGTCCTTCATATCTGTGCTTCTTGTGTTTAAGTTTCACAGGGTGGGAGACAGACTTGATACAAGGGAAGAAATCATAGGGTGAGCCCCTTATTTCTTATGGTGACTTTTGAAACTGGGGGTCCAATTTGAATTTTATAAGGCAGATTTTTTTTCCTTTTTTTTTCTTTTTATTTATTGGGGATTGAATCCAAGGCCTCATGTCTAGTAGGCAAGTACTTTACCACTCAGCTACATCCCCAGCCCTCTTTTTTTATTTTGAGATGAGGTCTCACTAAGTTGCCGAGGATGGCCTTAAACTTGAAATCTTTCTGCCTCAGTCTCTTGAGTAGCTGGGATTACAGGCATGTGACACTGTGCCTGGCTCTGTGGTCCTGCAGTGGTTTTAAAGTCACAATATGCTGTGCTCTGGTGGCTGATGACCCCAGTGAGATGCTAAGATAGTAAGTAGGTGCCTTTGGATGGAACTCAGCAATTAATTATTGGAATAAAAATGCATGTTGGGGGAGGGGGAGGGTTGAACATATGTAAAAGTGAGTACTAATTTAATGTTCTGAATTTGCTGTAGTGATCTCTGTGTCTTGTCTCTTCTGTTTGCCAGATTAAAGTTTCACGTCCAGTGATGGGACGTGCTTGGCTTTTGTAAGGGTGTGCAGCTCAGACAATTATTGTAAGGGTGTGTTTCTAAACTAAAATCTAAAGTATTTTTACTTTGCTTGAAGCCATCTTTGACATTTCAGCAACCCAACTAGCAGAGGGGTCACAGCCTCCAACTGGATGGAGATGAGCCCTGGCCTTATCAGATAGGTCCAGAATAGGGGGATCTGAATGTCTCTCTTTCCTCCTCTCCCTTCTCTTTCCAGTCCTCCAGCCTTTATGTATTGGCCTTTCTTGAGTGTGGTGTTTGCTTTCTAAGGTGCCATTAATAAAGTGCCACAGACAGGCTGGCCTGAACAGCAATTTTATTTTCTCACAGTCCAAGATCAAGGACTGATCAGAGTCTCTCTGGCTTCCCTCTTGCCATGTCCTCACTTGGTCTTTTGACGTTCATGCATGTCCTGTTGTGTCCTTATTGCCTCGTATGGAGACACCAGTCATGTTTCATCTGGGCTCATGCTAATGGCCTCGCTATAACCCAGTGACCTCTTTAAAGGCCCTCTCTCCAAATACAGTCATATTTCGTGGTGAACTTCAACATATGGTTTAGGGACACAGTCCAGCCCATAGCAGGTTCCGAGCCCTCAGCAAGGTGCATGTGACAGAAAGTTGAACTGGGTAGCTCTGTTGCTGGTGGAGCCCACCATCCTGAGGCAGAGAGGGCACGAGGATCCAATGTTCTGATGTAAAAAGACCCAGGAGAGGCAGACTCAGAACTGCTGACTCTGGTGGCAAAGGCACGGGCTGCTCCTCCCCATGTGTGGGGCACCTTTAAAGCCTGCCATTGCTCTCAAGGGGCAATGGCGGTGGCCCGTGGCCCCCTGGCCTTCCGTGACTAAGGCCAGCTCCAGCCGTGCAGGGAGAGAAGGACCACTGTGGAGGTGCTGACCTGCTGGGACATTGGTCTGTGCTGTGACTGAGAAGCCTGTACCACTGTTTGAGAGGAAGGGAGTAATAGGGAAGCAGCCACAGGAGAAAGAGCAGCCACAGGACAGTGGGAAATTTTGTTTTGTTGCTGGAGAAGTTGTTACCTGGTTTGGGCACACCTTGGGGTGATGGTGGTGGTGGAGGGGTATTGAATCCCATGGCCTGCCTCTATTTTGATCCTTGATTTCCTGTGTTTGGTACCTGTAAACTCAGCACCCAGAGTGTTGTACCAGGGCCAGATGGGAAAAGCTCATACCACACAAGTGGGTGGTATAGGAGTTTTACCTGTAGGCAAAAGGAAGTCCCTTTTATGTAGCCTGCATGTTAGGGACTTTGGACATTTGACTCCAAAGGCTTTTCTCTATGTGGGAACAACTATAGTCAAAGGGAAGAAGAACTTTAAAGTTGGTACAGGAACAAATTATGTTTAGTAACAAGTTATCTCCAGCAGACTTTGTCTTAGCATTAATAGGCAGTGATGATGAACAATTAGTACCAACATGAACACAAAATCAGTTCTGTTAGCTTCTGGTACTTGTCACCACCAGCTCACAAATGGCATTGTTCTTGTTGGTTTTGCTACCTACAGCCATGTAAATGTCCTCTTTCTCTGGCCAGCCAAGCCAGTGCCACCATCTATCCCTCTGCCATCACTCAGAAGTGGATCTGCAGCTCTGGTCTGCTGTCATCTGCCCTCCATTTCCCTCTGCTTTGGTAGCTGATACCTTTTTTTTTTTTTTTTTTTTAATGTTATTTTAGGGAGCTCAAGAAGAATGGAAGTACATTGGTGTATAAGTGTCTGGATCCCTGTTTTCAGTTCTCTTGGGTGTCTACCTAGAAATGGAATTGCTGAATGAGATGGTAATTTTGTGTGTAAGTGTTTTTGAGGAGCTGCCAAACTTTCCCTTGCAGGCTGTTTTGGAACTTACGGAATCTCCCCCTCTGGCTGCCTCTTGCATTCGGGGCTTTTCTCACAGTGGTCCCACACAAAAGTCTGTCTGTCCAGACTGATTTACCACCATATGCTGTCTGCACACTTGGGCCAGGTCATTCCTTTCACCTGGGACACCTCTGTCTCCCCCGGGATTCAGTGCAAATCTTGCCTTTATAGGCACCTTCCAAAGGGATCGCTCCTCCCTGCTACCCACAAGGCAGGTCTCATGGGTCTGGCTAGTAAACCCCCAGTCCTAGTTTACTAACTGGTTGGCAGGCTCTGCCTTGCACTCTTCTGTTCTTCCCCCTTGCTCTTCAGCTCTCATCGGGTGTCCAGCACATGTTCACTGTCTTGCTGCCTGTGCCTGTCTCATCCTTGTGCTTGTGTGTGGATGCCTGTGACTGGCACTCATAGCCAAGCCAGTGCTGTGCCATCAGCCTCCACCGTGGTGGCATCTTTTTCACAGGGAGGGATCTGGCTGGCCTGTGGTGTCAGTGTGGCTGAGCCTTCATTGTTGGCAGGCTGCCTTGGGTTCCTGGGGTGGTGACTGGCTGCCTCCCCTCTTGTACCCTTGCCCATTTGGAAGCATGCCTCTGAGCACTGCCATCCCTGATCCAGGCCATCAGGTCATCCGATATCCCAAGGTGGTTGAGAAGCCTGGCTGAACGCGCCCACTGTGAACTAGGGGTGGAGAAGCAAGCAGCTGCTCATTGAGCTTTGTGGATGAGCAGAGATCAAGCTTATCTCTCAGAGGTTGTCCCATTAGGGCTGCCTGTTACTCGAGCAGGAAACCAGGCTCCAACTTCTCATTCACGCCCAGCATCTGTCATGTCTTTCCTGTGCCTTGGTCCTTGTCTCTTTCTTCCTGTCTGGCCTCACCACTCTACTTTGTCCCCTGCAACTTTTCCACAGTACAATCTACCATCCTTCTCCAACTCAAAGCCAGGCCGCACCTTCCAAACAATTGACTTCACTAGCAGCTCCCCTAAAACTCACTTTCGGGATCCTAAATTACTTTAGTGCCTGAGAGAGCATGGGCTCTTCTCAACTTGCATATATCTTTCCCTCCTCTTGGGATATTCTCCCAGCTCCCCGCTGAGCTCCTGGCTGCAGCTGAGATGTTACTTCCTTTCATTTGTTTTCCTTGTCTGTCTCAGCCACTTTGTTTTTTGCAGGGGTGCTAGGGATCGAACTCAGGGCCTTGCCAGGCCCCTACCACAACCCCTACCTTGCCTGTCTCCTTTACCAACCTATCCATGTCTGTGCCACTGCGTCCCCAGCTCCTCAAGAAAGGCCAGGGCTTTGTGGGTGTAGGAGAAATGTGTGCTACAGGACTAGATGGGCTGATGGGCCAGTGGGCCAGGGGCCTCTCCCTCTGTGGGTCCAGTTTTCTCACTTGGCCCCTGAAAGGTTGGCCCACGTGGTCTCTGATAGACTCCCTAGGAGTTTTCAGTAGAGTTCAAGAGGCCTTGGAGGCTTTCTCAAAAGCATTCAGCTATTTCTTTTGAGCAAATGAATGTTTGGTTTTAAAGCCGACTCCTTGTTAGATGGCAGGATTTTGTGAAGCCAGGAGAGCTGACAGTTACTTCACTTTGAGTTTACCTGGGCTGCTGACCTGGTCTTGTCCCTCCCTGGTTCCATCCCATAGTGCCCACTAGGGACTGGTCCTTTGTAAAGTTGGGGTGCATTTTAGGGCCTCCCAAAGGTGGCAAGGAGCCTGTCCTGCTTCCACTTTTTTTGGTTTTGTTTTGAGGCTCCCAGTTTATTAAAAAATTTTAAAAGCTGGCTGTGGTGTTGCACACCTGTAATCCCAGCACTGGTAGGTTGAGGCAGGAGGATTGGTAGTTGGAGGCCAGCCTGGGATCCTTAGCAATTTAGCAAGATCCTGTTTCAAAATAAAAAATAATTTTAAAGGAAGGCTGGGGTTGTACCTCAGTGTGAAGGCCCTGGGTTCAAGCTTTAGCACTGCCCCCTCATCAATCAGTTGATGAATCAAATGCCACAAGAAGGTTATAAATATTGTAGTGTCTTTTTATTATTATGGTGTTTTAAACCTGTAACCTTTATCAGCATGGCATGAAACTTTTTAAACAAAAGCAACATAGCAATATGATTATTCTGTTCACAAAGTAATGACAGGACATTGAAGAATTTCTAATTCCTAGTGTTCGCTAGGCAGGGTGAACCTGTAATGGACAGGCGTGTCCCCTGGCCCTGCAGCCCAAGATGGTTACATTTGGAGATGATACAAAATATTCACACTTGAGGCTTCAGTGAAATTGAGTCCACATCCACAGGGTCCTTTCCATCCCTTCCTCCTTACCTCTCATCCCTCCCAGGCCCTGCCAGTCTGTCTCTCAGGCTAGGAAATGAGGACAAAGAGACAGGGCCTGGGGGAGGGGGCAGGACACACATTCCTGAAGCATTGAGCTGCCCTGTGTGCTGACTGCTTTTCCTTGGGGTCTGGCAGCTGTGCACCAATGGTGCCTCGGGCAAAATTGGTCCAGTTATCAGGGAGGCTTGTTCCGGGGTGCAGCTAGCTCAGCCACCTTCCTGCTGGTCCACCTGACTGCACTGAGGTTTTCCTGAGTCATCAAGAGTCATTTTGTAGGCTGGCTGTGAACCCTCTTCCCCAAAATGTGGCTTGCTCAAAGTTGCCAAGGTAGTACTGAAGCTAAGAAATGAACCTGCTTCTTCAATACTTAGTTGGAGATGCCTCAGGAAGGAGAATGTTTTAAGGTTTAGATGGAACTGGCATGTCCCAAGGAGATCAGCCGTCTCTGTTAAATGCATAACAGCCACCAGTGTTCATCTAGTGCCAAGGACTGTACGACTGTGCTGATCTCTCTGACTTTCTGACTCCCCTACCTCTGGATGGTGTGTGCTTTGATCCTTGAAGCCTGTGAAGGAGCTAGATGATAGGTGGTGAAAAATCCTGCCCGGTATCCACCAGCCATTATATGGAGCCAAGGTTAGGACCCATGTAATTTATGTCAGACCAACGCCATCCAATGGAAATAAATGTGAGTCTCCTCTGAAATTGAAAAACTCTAGTAGCCACATAAAAAGAAGAGAGAAATTGAACATGTTTATGATATGTTGTAAAATTTTACAAAGCAAGTCCTGAAAGAGTATGATCCAACTTTTGTTAAAAAAAATTTTAAAAACTTTTTTAAATGAAATAAACTGCATGTGCATATTCATAAAGAAAAAAAGAAGAGAAACAGCTGAAAATATTTTAATAATGTATTTTTATTTAATCCACCATATGCAAGTAATTATCATTTTAACACATCATCAATATAGAAATTATTAACGAGGTATTTTACATTCTTTTTTCATGCTAAGTAGTTGAAATCCAGTTTTGTGGGTTTTTTTGTTTGTTTGTTTGTTTGTTTTGTTTTTTGGTGCTGGGAATTTACACAAAGACCTCATACCGGCTAAGAACACACTCTATCACCCTGCTGCGCCCTGGGTGCTCCAGTGTTATAACTTACAGCACATCTGAGCTCATATCAACTTCATTTCAAGTGCTCCCTAGCTGCTTGTGGCCTCGGCCTTGGCACTGACCAGGATCACTCTGATCAGTGCGTGACTTTGGGTGTTGTAGGCTGTTTGGAGTGGAGGAAAGTGTACGGAAGTGGTAAAGACCGGAGGCTTTGTATTGGCCCTTGATCACACCCAAGGGCCTCCCCACATGAGTGCTGGGTGAAAGTCTCAGTGGATACTGTCCCTGGAAACTGAGGGCAGGGACCTGCAGGGCCTGCAGAGCACAGGCTCCCCCAGCCTCAACCCCTGGCTGTGAGGGGAGGCGCACTGTCTGCGTGGGGAGCTGGCTCTGAGCTCTGTTGCTTTTGGCCAAAGGCTGTTGCAAAACTCCTGGAGCACAGAACAGGTACGATGTGTTCCTCAGAAAAGGTTATGAGGTTTCAGACATAACAGAGGTTCTGAGTATACAAAGTGAAGATGTCTTGTGTTGGGAGTGACGACATCAGACCCATCCATCATGGGGTCACAGCAGCCAACATCTAAGGGCACCTCAGGCAGAGGCAGCCAGTACTAGGAGAGACTAGAAATCACAAACTAGAGATGAGCAGTAGGGAGCTAGTATTTTCTCAAATGGTTCTCAAATGAAAAGATTAAAAACATTTCCTGGGTTCTTTGGAGGTGCAGTGGAGGATGGGCAGTGAGAACTAGGCTTCTCCAGTGTTCCCCTGCCACAATTACTGGGTTGAAATCTGGAGAATTTGTGGCCAGTCCCCACCCAGACAAGGGTTTTAAAGAGGTGAGTTGGGGATTGGAACAGGGAAGTGTTCCATGATGACATGGTTTACGCTGTTGGGAACATCTGACAGTGAGGAGCAGCCACCTTGGGTGGGAAGACTCAGCATTGAATAGCCAGTTCCACATGGCTAGTAGGGATTGTGGGCACCAATCCCAAATACTCTCACTGTGATGCAGAAACAGGGATGGGAGCATGATGAAAAAATAGTGATGGCGGGTGACTTTTTTTTCTTTTTGAGACAAGGTTTTGCTATGTAGTTCAGGCTGACCTTGAACTACCTAGGTAGCTCATGGTGGCCTTGAAGTCTTGATCATCTTGCGTCAGCCTCTTAAATGCTAAGGCAAATGTGCACTACCACACTTGGCTAGGCCACATTTTTCAACATTAAAAAAAATGAGCCCTCTTTGATTCTGGCCATATTCGTAGGAGAGGAGTGGGGAGCAAGAAGATGATGTTGAGTGCCAGGCAGGGACTACGCCACAGGAAGGCAGGATGGCGGGATCGAATCTATGAAGTGGGCCCTCTGGCCAAGGTCTGGTCTTTCTGTCATGGCTTCCTGGCAGAAAGTTCGTGGGCAAACCTGAGCCTCACGTGCAAAAGGGAGCCTTATTTTTCCTTGTGAGCTAATCACCCTACAGGTTTAGGGGATTATTCCTTTTATTAACCTTACTCTGAATATTTTAAGTTTATTCACTTTATAGCCTTTAGGTATGGTGTTTTATTAGGATTTAAACTTTTTTTCATTATGAAAAATTTCAGATATACTCAAAAATACTATATAATGAATCCTCTGTGCCCTGATGCCAGCTTTAGGAACTCTTAACATTTTTTTCAGAGCAGGTTTTTTTGTTTTTTTTTAATTGGTGCGGGGGATCAAACTCAAGGCCTTGTGCTTGCAAGGCAAGCACTCTACCACTGAGCTAAATCCTCAGCCTCAGAGCAATTTTTGTTCACTTTATAATAATCCATTTCATTAGTAGAGTTCCCAAAGTGTTTTAAGTCCTTCGAAGTAAAATCTTTCTGGACAAGTAAGAATGAAACCTGCCCCCTTGTTTGGAAAGAAGTGTTTCTGTGTATGTTAGGTTTTTTTGGACTAACCTTCTTGCCACAATCTGTTGTTGAATTCTTCAATGATGTCTAATTGTTTATTGCATGGTGTGGAGTCACACAGGGCCTGGAAGACCCCAGGGATCCCCTTGCCTGTCCTAGTCACAAGGGCAAGTTCATTTCTCTTAGGAGCTTGGGGGCCTCTGTCAACTCTGCTTTCCACGTGAATATAATTTGAGGGGACAAGGTTGTTCTAGAGTCTAAATTATTATTTACAGAAGACAGTTGGGAGCAACAAGAAGGAATAATGAGAGAGCTGGGGAGTTTGTCATCTTCCATCAGCCTGCCTCTGTTATTTCAGCCCACCACGTTGGCAGCCCCTGGAGTGGTCATTCTGGGGACAGGCATCCATTTCCTTGCCTGGGTGGAGTGGCTCTGGTGAGAAATATGGGGAGGGAGGGATCAGGGAGCAAAGGCTGATTGGCCTTGCTCTCCTGTGTTCAGGCCCAAAAGGTCTATGTGTATCAGGCTGGCTTGTATGGTTCTCTTTCTCATCTGTAAAATGGCATTGATGACAATACTTGGCCAAGGTTAATCTGAGTGGTTGTGAGGATGAAGTGTAAGGTCCAGGAGCTATTCTCTCTGTCTTGTTCACCAGTGTGTTCTTGGAGCTGGAATGGCATCTGGCATAGCAAGTGCTCAATAAATTTATGTTGAAGAATAGGAGACAGAGATATTATAGCATTACTCACAATAGCCAAGATATGAAATTAACCTACATGTCCATTGATGGATGAATGGATAAATAAAATATGCTATATATACAATGGAGTATTATTCAGACGTAAAAAAAGGATGAAATCCTGTCATTTATGGCAACACGAATGAGGCTGAAGGACATTATGTTAGGTAAAACAAGTCGGACACAGAAAGACAAATACCACATTATCTTTTTAAAAAAAATTTTTATTTTTAATTTCTTTTCTTTTTTTTGGTGTGGGGGATCGAACTCAGGCCCTTGTGCTTGCAAGGCAAGCACTCTAATCACTGAGCTAAATCCTCAGCCCCAGAAATTGTATTCTTGTCTCTGGGGTTCAGCTCAAATGACAAATCATCTTTAAGAGGCTTTGGACCTCTTCCAGGGACGTCTACCCCTTCCACTGCCCTGACCTCTGCAAATCACTCAGAGGAAGATAGTCATGGTGGCACCTCATCACATGCTGGTGCTGAACTGGTTACTTGATGTGTATGACCAGGCTGGCAGTGTCATTTCCCTGTTACCATAGGGGACACCAAGGCTCAGAGGTGAGGAGACTCACCCAGGTAGACACAGCTAGGAAACAGGCTTAGATCCAAGCCAAACCTTGTCTGATTGCAAAGCCCTGATTGCAGAGCCCTGCTGCTCTCTATGCATCCTAATCTTTGCTTTGGGTTCCCCCTCTCCAGGCTGGGTGGTTCTCTTGGATAGGAATGTCCCCTGGTCCCAGAGTTTGCCCAGACCTGGAAGCTGTGACTCTGTAGGTATGAAGTTATCAAATGGAGCACATCTTCCATGTCTGGCCACACTGCTATTGTAGATAGCTGTCGTGGGTCTATTCTCCTCCCCAGTCTTTGTGCCTGCAGAGCCTCCTAGGTGTTTGTGTGCCTTTGGGCCAAGGGCATAGCTTACCTCTGGCCTGGCCACATCAGTAACCAGCAGAGTTGGCAGGAGGTCTACGAGGTTGGGGAGTGGCTAGGAAATAGTGAAGGGGCTCTGAGCACCTGAAAGTCTACCCCATACTGGCTAGGACCATGGCTGTCTGCTTGCTGTGGTTCCTGTGTTTGGCTCAGGATATAGCAAAAAGCAGTTGTTTAATAAATACATTGAATGAATAGGTGGCCTGTGAGCCCTGCTTCCCTGTGTCCCCAAAGCTGGCTTGGTTGTAGGTTGTCTAGCCACTGTTGAGAGGTGGACAAGTGAGGCCAGGGACTAGCCAGGGTGGGTGGCCCTGCCTGGAGTGGGCAGCAGCATCACTGTCCCACTATATTACTGTCTCAAAGACATGGTGGCCTCTCGCCTACGTGGAACATTTGCCTGTGGCCTGCTCCTGGTCAGAAAAGCATCCTTTGGCCTGGACAGTGGGCTGGCTGCTCTGTCTTCTCCCTGACCTCCTCAGCCATCTGGCCTCTGCTTCCCCATCTCCTGGATGCTCAAGTTTGGTCGTTGGAGGAGAACACAGTGTTCAAGCTACTAATCCCTGCCTCTGGTGTGCCCTTGAACTTTTCTTTAAACAAGGCTTTCTGACCCCCAAAGGCACTTCAGGTCAAGTTCCCAGAGTGCCTGCAGATGAGGGCTGAGGCTGTTTATTTTCTGAGATTTCAAAAAACATGCCCCCACCCCCAACCCCCACTCTGACCTTAAACAAAACGTTTTTTCCTCTAACACTTGTATTTTTAACTTCATGAGAAAATATGGTAAGGCAACAGATTTTATTTTCAGAAAGTATCTTTTTTTTTTTTTTTTTAAATTGAAAAAAAAGGGATCTGGGGGATGGGAGAGTAAGAATGTTGGGTTTTTTGTTTCGGTGCTGTGGGGCCACTTGAATCTCTTTTCTGCCCAGAGCCTAATATATGTGGCCCCAGCTCCAACTCTTTCAGAGCTTTGTGCATGTCGAGCCTGCAGTTGTGCTGGTCATTGCTGTGATCAAGGATTTCTGGGTACCTCTTCCTTTCCTTCTTAAAACTTAGGACTGGTTTGACTGCTTTAAATAAGCATTTCCCTCCCATGGCAGGAAGTGCTTAATGTCTGCATTCTGGGCGGGACTGGTGGCTCTCCTCCTGCTGTGGGGCCAGAGGATGGTGTAGCCCACAGGTGTTTTTCAGACTCTGAATTTTTTCAAAACCTGAATTTTTATGTGATAGATACAGAATCTAAGGCCCAGAGAGGGTTAGTAACCACATAGTCACCTGGCTGGTGATTCACAGAGTGGCTTCCTGCAGTCTTGATTGTCAGGCCAGGTGTCTGCCTTCTTGAGTCTCTGTGGCCAGCAATGGCTTTCCATGGTCTTCCTGGACCTGTTTCAGCACCAGCCAGCTCCTCAGCCTGACTGGGATAGGTAGGTGTGGTTCTTCGGTTTTCGGTTTGTATAACAGGTTCTTTGTTCAGCCCCATCAAGGTCAGGGAGGTCAAACACCTATGATTCAGAATACCGATAGAATTTAAGATTTGCAGTTTAACAAGTATTTATTGATTGAGAGTCGCCTTAACAAAAACAACTGCTTACAAGCAGCCCTTGTTTTGCCCAGCGCTGCCCAGTTCCTGGAAGACTCTTTCGCTCCCTTCTCCCTGCCTTTGGCCTGTCCATTCCCTTCTCTATTGCAACTGCTCTGTTCCAGTCTCATCTCTTCTCGTGCCTGGACTTTTGCAGTAGCCCTCTTAATACCCTCTCTGCTGGACTTCAGAATTCACTAGGATTCTAAAATCCGAGTCTGACCAAGTCTCCTACTGACTGGGTCCAGCCTCTGCCTCTGTACTCTTTCCCTTTCCCAGATACCTCATAACCTAAGGATCTGCAGCCCTTGAGGCCCTCCTCTGCTTGGTGTACACCTACCTGTCCTTTCCATCACCAGAGATACACTCCCTCAGGGAGCCAGCTAGAGTCCTTGGGCCTGGGTTTTCCTGTCTGTGTGTCTACAACCTTCGGTTCACAAGAGTCCTGTGGCCCTCTGTGTTGAGACTTAATCATTTTTCTGGCTAGCTGGTCTCTGGGCTGCTTCCATCCTTCAATCCTGGCAGCCAGCCAGTGTCTGTCCACTGTCCGATGGGAGCGTGATTGTTCCATGTGTTAGCCCAGGGCAGAGTGGGGAGGATGTGGGAAAATGAAAGGGACAGCGAAAGTCCTGGAGTCATTGGGAGTTTTGTAGCAGGGTGAGTTCTGAGTTGGCCTTGAGGGTGGGGGTAGACATGTGGTGGTAGGTGAATTTGGGACAGGGCCCATTTTAGGCAGTGAGAACTAAAGGATGGTTGCTCCTAGACTGGCTGTGGGTAGATGGCAGCCAGGAGGCTGGGCTGTAGCTGTGGCAATGTGGAGGATGGTCTGGCAGGTGTTATTTTTTTCTATACAATCTTTAAGTTTCTTGAAGGAAAGCTCAAACCACTATGATTCAGAATGCGGATAGAATTTAAAAATTGGAATTCAACAAGTATTTTTTGATTGAGAGTGGCCTCCCGAGAGCCATCTCTTACGCTCTGCAGGCTGGTACTGTTGGCAGAGGAGGATTCCTTGGAGCTTCCTAACGAGTAAGCAGTGCTGCAGGGAACTCAGTGAAATCCATGCCTCCCATTTAGCCACACCCAGGGTAGGGTGTTCAGCCTGGCATCTGCGGAGAATCAAGTGTCAGGGCGCAGGCTGTCTCTGGCTTCTGGTGGCACCATTGGTTCATTTTGGAGTGCACCATGTGGAATAACCGTGGCTGCTTTGGGCACGGGGCTGCTTCCTGGAGCCGTGAAGGAACAGCCTGCTCAGGCTACCTTCTCCTCCTCCTTTTGGCCTTCACAATCAGTCATCTGGCCCCTTAGCTTGGTGGGGACAACCCCCCATGCTCATTCACTCATTGTTTTTGTATTGCCACCTTCGGTTGGTAGCGATTTGGGGATCTTTCAGAAAATTTTAAAAACAAAAATGAAACAAAAAGATACCTCAGACCAGGGGAGAAGTACATTTTGAAGCTGTTCATGAACCTAAGGTTGCTGTGTGCCAGACAGGACAGGGAGAGGGGTGGGGTTCTCTAATGATACTGACTTGCTGGTTTGCAAAGCACCTTTTTGTCTCCTAATCCTGGGTAACTTTGAACCTTCCTCTGAGCCAGGTATTGCACTAAGCACTTGGCATCATGTCCTACTCTCTACTGGTGGCCTTATGGGCAAGGATGATCCCCCTTCGCAGATAAAGGAACTAAGACCTGAAGAAGTTATGTTTAAGGTGTCATTTAAGGTTATTCAGCAAGGAAGTAGCTGAGTGTGGGTCTGGCCTCCTCCTTTGAATCCTTCTGTAATCTTATAAAACAGGCAGGGGACATATTTTTGTGTCCCATTTAACAGAAGAGGAAATTGAGGCCCTGAGAGTTATACAGAGGTGCATATAGCCAGAACTGAGGCTAATGACTTCTGATGCAGAGTCCTTTCCTCTGGTCATGCTGCCTGTTTTGTTGGCTGGCAGATGCTAAGCTGTCCCAGAAGACAGTAGTAAAACCTTGAATGCAAGGTTTGCATTCACCTGAGGACCAGTAATGGGGTATACAGCAAATTCCCTGCGAAGTAAGTGATTGTTGTTCCTTGTCCACCTGTTGTCCTCCGCCCCAGGCTGTCACCTTGGTGACCATTGGGTATGGGTGCTGGGAAGTCAGTTTCTATTGATCTGCTGAGTGCCAGGCACAAGGTGTCAGGCGATTTGGCTTCTTTCTGGAGAGAGTGATCAGTGTGCCTCTCCATAGCTCCATCCCTTTCAGACAAGCCTTGTGCCACCTCCTTTTTGCCTGAAAGATTCACTGTGTTGTGGATGGGAGTGGATGGTGGTCTGGAGGCTTGGGCAGTAAGTACAACTTCTGCCCCAAGGCACAGTCATTGCTGGGGCGGAGGGGGGGAGCAGGTTCTACCCCCATCCCTCATTGGTAACTCTGCAGGATGGTACTAAAGGTGGGAGTGGGAACAATACTCTATTGTGTTAAACCTGAAATAGACACCTGGAGATGGAGGGGGTGAATATGAATCTATTATGGTCTAATGATGACAAGAGCACTCTGTGTCTTTTCAGATGCTTGACAACCACCTGCTAATCCCCAGGGTCTGGGAGCAAGTATGCTCCTTACCACTCCCAACCTCTGTTTTGTAGAGCTGGGGACACTGAGAACCGAGGAGCTGCAGAAGGATGGAGCCTCACTGCTCTACTTGGTTTTAGGCTGAGGGTAGGGCCTGTAGATTTGCTCCAGACTCTTCCTGGGGCTAGGAGAGGGGATCTGACCTGGGTCTAGGTAACCTGTGCGTGGTGTGAGAGAACATTGCATAGGCCCAAGTTGGAATCCTAGCTCTGTCACCTGGGCATGGTTCTGAACCTTTCCTAGTTCCTGTTTGTAAAATGAGACTCTACCCACTTTTAATGGGTGGTTTGTGAGATCTGGCCTGATCTAGTAGATGCTCTCTGATGTGAGAACCACATAGTCCTTTACCCCTGCTTGCCAGCATCAGGGCTAGGGTAAGGGTTAGGTTGCAGGGAAATGTTTGAATGATGAAAGGGATTTCCCAGGCAGGGACTGTCCTAATCAGCCTCCTGAGGGAGCACCTATCTACTATAGTCCCTGGCAGACCTGACTGCTGGGGTTCTCTTCCGGATGTTCTTGCACTGGGGAAAGGGCATAAATTCATGTCACCAAAGGGTAAGGCAGTGATGTGGCTGGTTGTCAGGAGACTTAGTTTCAGATCTTTCTGGCTCTCATTCTAGCTCACAGGGCTGAGGGGGGATGCCAGGAGAAGACTCAAAATTTCTAGGACTTTTGAAGTTCTCAGTCAGGGATCAACAAACTATGGCCCTCAGGCCAAATCTGGCCTGACTGGTTTTTATAAATAAAGTTTTGTTGGAATACAGCCATGCAATGGCAGAGTTGCGTATTCTTTACAGAAACCATGTGGTTTGTCAAGACAAAGGTCCTTTACAGAAAAAGTTTGCCAGCTCCTGATTTAGACCATAAGCCTCAGAAAGGCAGAGAACAGATCCTGTTTCTAAGGTCCTAGATGCAGCACTGGGATAGGCACAGGAAGTATTCCTTAGATAGTAGTTGAATAAATAAGTAGAAAACCTGTCAGGATGATTGGGATTTCTAGGAATAAAGCTTGGCTACAGATGGTTTGAATAAAAGTTTATTATCCCATACAATAAGGAATGTGGAGCTAGGTAGTCCCAAGGCCAGCTCTGCTCTTGGCAGTGACATTAAGGACCAGGCTCTTCCCTTTCTCCACCAGCATCCTTTAGGTATTGTCTTGGTCCTTAGGCTTATGTCCTCTTGTTACGAATTGGCATCACTTCTGGTCTTGCTCAGCTGTATAGCTAAAGAAGGAATGTTTTCTTTTCTCTTCTTTCTTTTTTAGAAGGAAGGGAACCCTTTGCTAAAGCTCCCCTGCAGCTGTCCTTCAGTGCCTCTGGCCAGATGCAGATCACACAGTACATGCCCTAGTTGCAAAGGAGGCTGGGAAATGAGTATTGGGCCTTTTCAGACTCTAGTTGGAGGTAGATTCTTGTCCACATGAAGTAAAGCCAGAGGAGCTGCTGCATGTTGA
Organism: Hystrix cristata; assembly: GCA_004026905.1. Lineage (NCBI taxonomy): Eukaryota > Metazoa > Chordata > Mammalia > Rodentia > Hystricidae > Hystrix > Hystrix cristata. The sequence goes on from PVJO010002956.1 coordinate 74,559, forward strand.
ATGGACACTTTTCAGTCTGACACACAGGTATACTGAAATAAAAAAATGGGATATTTAGTTCTCCTCCATTCATGAGGAAGGCGTGGGTGACAGAAAAGGCGTCACTGAAGATGACTGAGATGACTGCTCAGAATCCAAGTGGTCATGGACGACCCCACCCACCGATAGTTAATTCTGGCTGCTGATGGGACCTGATGCCCGTGTTCGACAGATTCTGATGAGCATATCTTGTGGATTTGGCATCTCATGGTATATTCTTCCCTAAAATCAGTTTTATATCCTCGTCCTCGAGGCTCCTTAGCCTTGGGAAATTGTGTATTTATTTTGCAGACCAGGCCATTAGAGCTCCAAGAAGCAAAGTGAACTGTCCACAACCAGCAGATGCTGTGGACTGGAGCTGGGAGCTGAGTCCAAGCATGGGACCCACCCAGGGTTCTGTGCAGAAGCACACGCCTGCATCCCTGGGCAGCCACAGACCCATGAGAACTGCTATCTGGCGGCCGCGGCCAAAGCTGGCAGTGTTGCTCTCAGCAAGACAGATGCAAGGTCATCGGGGATGCTGCGGGTGGGCAGCTGGGGGTGGCCGAGCCTCCTGGGGCTGACCAGGCAGGAGAGGGGCCTCAGGGGCAGTGTAGTGAGGTAGAGTCCTTGTGGACTTGCTCCTTCAGTACACTGTGTGGGCATAGGCAGAGGGGAAAGTTCAGTGGGCCCAACCTCTGCACTTGGGCAGACTCGCACACAGAAGCTGCCACAGGGAAACGCTGTTCATTCGTGTCACTTCAAAGTCATGGCAGGAAGATTAAATGTGATGCTGCTGCAGTGTTGGCTGAGAATGTGACCTAGTATCTAGAAAGTGTCCAATCAGTGTTAGTGCAATTATTCCCACTGTCATCATCACCCTCACCTCAGTTGTATAGGAGGAGCCCTAATAGCCAGCAGAGGGGTAGCAGTCTGGCCCCTCCCTTTGTAGAGGGAAGACATCTGTCTCCATCCTCTGCCAGGCTGCTCAGGCAAAGGCCTTTCTGGGCTGAAACCCTCAGGAGCTTCTCCTTCTGACCCTGTGACCTCTTAGCAGTATTGAAGGTGACCTGCTGTCTTTGCATGAAATTTGCTTTTTCCTGGGCCCTGGAGCCCTTTGCCTTTCCAGCAGCTTTTTCTTCCTCAAATGTTGGCAGCCTCAGGCTCAGACCTGGATCCCTTTTCTCTTACAGTGTTCTGGTGGAGGAACACAGAGCTCATGTTTATTGAGCACTTACTGCATGCCTGTGCTATGCTCACCACAGTCCCTGTCTTGTTTGAGCCTCACAATGCAGCTCTCTGAGGGCAGTACCATTTGCTAATTTATTCACTCATCCTCTCATTTACCAAGATGACTGAGCTCCTACTACGTGCCAGGCACGATTCCAGGTGCTGAGTAAGGCAGATGCAGCATGGCCTCTGGGGTCATAGGTGGGGTTATTCAGAGGTGACTGGATCTAAGGTGTGTGATAGGGTGGGTGCCCCACCCTGGGTGTGGGTGGCACTGCCCAAGGGGTGGGTAGCCTGGATGAAATATAAAGGAAGGCTTGGTTGCTGCTGCTGCTACTTCTCTGCTTGGCTGCCTTCTGCCTGCCTTGCCATGCCATGGACTCTTTCTCCTCTTCAGTGCTCCTCTGTGGTGCCAGCCAGTTTTAGAGCTAGCTGACTATGGACTGAAACCTCTACAAACTGAGCAACAATAAGCCTTTCTCCCTCGCTGGGTGTTTTGTCTCAGCAAGGAGAAAAGTAACTAAGACATTGCCTGTAGTGGGGGAGTTACCCAGCATAACAATAAACAGCAGAGCAGGGAGGTTTCTTAGCCAGTCACACCCTGGTGGGAGGGGAGCCACCTCCAGGGCTGTGCTCTTGACCTGCTGGTAACCACATATTCCTCCACCTTCCGTCCAGAATAGCCCCCAGAATGCCACCTTAGCATTTCCAGTGAGCCTTATTGGTGTTAGTTTTCTGTTCTCTCCTTATTTGCTCTTCTTTTGCACCTGGCCTCCACAAATGGCCTGGGAGACTGTCCCCCACCTTACTGGAAATGGTCACTCCACTTCCTCAGGGCATCTGTGGGACCCATCCTCACTGCCTCTGCCGCTCCAGCCGCTTGCTTGCTAGGCCTCCTTCCTGGTCCCTTCCCCAGCTCTGGTGTATCAGATTTGCTCTCCTGTCACTGAGCCTTCGTGCTTGCTTTTCCCTCTGCTTGAACACCACTCCCCCCTAGCCATACTGCCTGCCCAGGCCAACCCACTGTGGGCTTCCCTGGCTGTGACAAACACCCTCATGTGCCCCATCAGCCAAGCACTCCTTGAGTCTGACTCCCCAAGGCTGGCACATCCGCCTCCTGGAGTGCAGGGACTGGCTGCTTCAACCGTTCATCTTCAGTACCCAGAGCAGGAGGTGTTTATTGGCTGATGGAATGAACAGATAAATATTGAGCAGGTTTCTGACAGGCTGAAGAATGCTGATCCTTGGAATTATCTTTTATACCAAGTTTGACAGTAGACTCCTGGGTTTCCCTTAAGACAGCCTCAAGTTCATCTAATGCGGTAGTTTCCAAACTTGCTTAAATGTCCTATAAACCTGTTGTATCTCACTTAATGGTTCTCATGGGGGTCGCTGGTGAACTCTGCAGGGTCTTAGTGAAAGAGTTTAAAAATGCGTATATGAGCCAAGTGCTGACTAGAGACAGAAGGGACAATTGATGGTGCCCTGACCTTGTAGTGACAGAGCTGGTTGTAGAGCTCTGGCTTCTGGCTCCCCTCCCACGTACCTGGCCCCTGTTGAAGCAGACACTCTCTGGGGGAAGCAGCCTTTTATCTTCATAGGGCTTCCAGCTCCGCTGCGTCTGTCAGCCTACCACACAGAGGCTCCACGATGAGTTTGAATCTTTATCTTTAAAGTTCAAGCATCATTCTCCCCAAAGATAAATGCTGCTGATGAGTGAGAAAACATGCATGTCCTCTGAGCTTCGGTGCTACTGAAGTACAGATATTTATGAGTTGGAAAATATGTTTTTTAAAATTGAGAAGTGTGCAGGAAGTGGGCCTGTGGTTGAAATTGACATTTGGTTTATTTGAAGACTGGTGTGTTGCTGTCCAAAGAACTAGCCACAGGGTTTGCCCCTTGAGCTGGGGTCAGCAGTACCCACAGGGTCCCGGTACCTTGAGTACAGCTCGGTGAGAGACCAAGTAGGTGAACAGTCTGCATGTTGTGGATGTGAAGGGGCAGCTCAGTCTGGAGAAAGGCATCAGTGTACAGCTAGTAAAGGGCAGAGATCCCGCTCTGGCACCAGCATAGCGGCCCAGTTTAGAAATGCCCAGTCCTAGGAAAGAAGGTGAGGTTCCCACAGTTCCCCTCAACTCATACAGTGAACTGGCATGTGGGGAACAGATCGAATCTGCCTTTCACTTCCAGGAGATGTGTAGCATGTGTGTTTGAAGATACTCGTCCTTTTGTGAATATCTTCACAGAGAGCTTCACAAAAAAACCTTCCAGACAGCTTTTGGGGGTGTGCTTTTTATTGAGCTGTAGCCTGTATATAAAAGTGCAAGAACTATAAGCCCACTGCTGGGTGGGTTTCACCAAGAGCGTACATTGCAGAACCCTAGTCAGGAAACAGTACCCTGGGAGCTCCTGCCAGCCAGCATCTGCCCCCAACGTGGCTGTCATGCTACTGTGTGGTTTTGCCTCCTTTTGACCAGGGTGAGTGGGTCACCCAGTGTTTGCTCTGGCTTCCTCTCCTCACCACTGTGAGGCTTTGAGACTCAGCCATGTGGGCACACCCAGGTGCAGGGACACTGTTTTCCTGCTGAACCTTGATTCACTGTGTTCGTGCACATTTGATGTTTGTGGCAGCTTGTGAAACACTCAGGGTGGGGTTGGTTTCTTGTGTTTTATAGAGGAGGCCCAGACTCAGCTTAGTGAGGCCCTTGTCAAGGTCACAAGGTCAGCAGAGGGAGACTTGGACCACCCCCAAGAGGTCTCCATACTCCAGAGCCTAGGTGTGCATGGAGCATCCTCCAACTTGTGAAATCTGTTCCAGGACGTTTCCCTCAAGTCCTACAAGTTCTTCATGCTTCAGCAGAAGTTAGCATCCACATATTCTTTCCTTTGGTAGAAATGGGAGATCTCCTTCCACTCCATTGGGCATCCCTTGAATATCACCCCTTGGATGGCAGGTGAAGAGATGCCAACCTCCTTGAGTGCACTCACTTTCCAGCCCTGTAATTGTCCATGTTTCTCAAACATGACTTGGGCTAGAAAACCTGCAGAGGGGTTGGCTGTCCCAGGCAGGATGCCTCAGGCTGCCTAGCCAACCTTGTCTTAGGGCCTCATGTTGAGCTAGAAATACAAAGACAGAAGTGCCCTTTTGGTCTTTAGCAAATGCTACTAGGGCTGTACTAGGCAGGCCTGTCCTCTGTTGGGCCGTGGATCCCACTCCTATGCAGCCTCCCATGTACAGAGCCTCTGTTCCATCTGTGCCCTGGCTGTTTCTTCCACTTCTTAAGTGGGGTGTCTGTCTCTAGGGGGACCCACCTTCCCTATGCAGCAGCAAACCATGTTTATAATTCCAGGTGGTTTCTTTTGGGCTTCAAAGGTCAAATACCCTCCTGTCTAATGGCACAATTCTGTCTAGGATTGTGTTGCTCTGAGGAGTTGACAGTGGGTTGTGACATCTTAGATGGGGGTGAGTGTGTGTTGTACACACCACACCACAGAGAGGTGGCTTTGGGACACTAACCTTCTGACGGCAGATGAGGAAGCGACTTGACCTTTCTGGGACTGATTTGTCCCTCTGCCCCAGAAACTGATGATGGCTCCACACTGACCGTGTTTCCTTACCTACTGAGTCCTGGGTTTTCTGAATTCCACTGCTATTTTTGCTGCTTAAACCCTAAATGGTGCAGTGTGCATAGTGTTCCCCCAGCCTGTGCCGGGGCAAACAACATGGGACCCCTGCCCTTGTCTTAGTCCCAGGACTGTGCCTACTGTTTGGACTTGTGTACTTAATGACATTTTTTTCTGCCATTGTAGCGCCTAGTGGTGAGAGCAGAATTTAACTTTCCTTTTCTCCTCCTTCTTTTGCATGCATAGATTGATCGATCGATTGATTGATTGAAACAGGGTCTTGCTGTGTAGTTCGCTCTGGCCTCACTGTGAACTCACTATGTACTCCTGGCTGGCCTTGTATTCATGGCAATTCTCCTGCCTCAGCCTCCCAAGTACTGGGATTACAGGTGCACGCCACCATGCCTGGCAGAATTTCACTTTCTAGTGAAGAGACTTGATTGCTTAGGAAAGCAGACATGAAGGAAAGATGTATTTTTGAAGCATGTATGTGTTTCTTGGGCCTGTTCCCCTTGCAAGGGGAAGGGACTGTCAGGGAATGGATGATGGGGAATGTGTTGCCTGGGAGCTTTTTGAACTCTGGAGTCTAGATTCCTTTAGGGTATCACCTGCTACTTCCTAAATGACACTTTCAAGGAGACCGGGAGCTAGTAAGGTGAATAACTGGACTCATAGTCACAGTGGTCAGCAGGGTCCTCAGAATGTGTCCTATGGGATAAAGATGTGACTTTGCGTGCAATCCTCAGTTTGGAGCAGTCACTCCATGCTTCCTGGGTCACAGCACTTGGCAGGAGGGAGCTCCATGACAGTCCGGGTTTGGTGGGGTGCCCTGTGTTCCCGCCCTGTGTGTTTATTTCCTCAGCAGAAGTCTGGGGCTCACTGGAGCAGAGCTGCTGCCACCTCCGCACGTACGAGCTGGTTGTTCACTCTCTTCCATAGGCAGTGTCAGGCTGAGGGCGGGGTCTCAGGCCTCTGGGAAGCAGTGTGTCCTCCTTCAGTCCCTGCCTATTACCTGCTCCCTAGCAGCTCCTTCATCTGGTTAGTGCGTCAGGCCACAGGCCAGCCTACCTGGTGTTTTAAACCAGGTTTAATCAAAATGTAAACACTTCCCAGGGCCAGAAAACAGGATGTCCAGGTGTATAAGCAGAAGCCACAGAACCTGGGGGGTCCAGGAGAGGGCAGAGCCTGCCAGACAGGTACCTTTCATGGGAATCTGTGCTTCCTTGAGGTCCCCTGCATGGGGCCTCTGGGAGTCTCACTGTCCTGAGGGTGCCCAGCAGCCACACCTGCCCTGCTGCTGCATATGGATGTTGTCACTGGGGCAGAAGTCATTCTGGTGATAGCATCTGTCCCTTCCTCTTACCCTGATTGCTCTGACCCCAAACCTATATGCCCCAGACTCAACGAAGGAAGGTGGTTTTGAGGTTGAGTCCAATCCCTGGTGTTTTACAGAGGGATCCTCAAGGCTCAGGCAAGGTCTGTGACCATCCTCAGTTTGTACAATGACTAGCAGAATGGGTACTTTATGGAGGACTAGCTATGTATTCGTAGTAGCCAAGGCAGTGGGCAGGGGTGGTAGACTGAGAGTAAACAAGTAAATGAACATGATCATGTTGTGCATATAAATATAAAATCTAGTAAGCTGGGCACTGTGGCACGTGCCTGTAATTCCAGCTACTCACAAGCCCTAGGCAGGAGGATTTCAAGTTCAAGGCCAGCCTGGGCAACTTACAGAGATCCCATCTCGAAATTTAAAAAGTTAACTAAGCATGGTAGGATTACATCTGCAATCCCAGCACTGTGGGAGTTAAGGCAGGAAGACTGCAAGTTTGAGCCCAGCCTGGGCAACCTAGTAACTTAGTGAGACCCTGTGTCAAAAAGTGAGGATGGGGCGGCTAGGGATGTAGCTCATTGCAAATGCCCTGCATTCAGTCTCTAGTGCTACAAAAACAAAAAAACAAGCGAAGAAATGAGTGCCGGGATGTAGCTCAGTGGTAGAGCATTTGCCTAGCACAGGTTCAATTTCAGGACTACAAATAAAACAAACCAACCAACCTCTCACCCAAAAAACCCCACAGTCTATAAATACATAAATGAGTAATTTCAGACAACAGCAGACACAGTGAAGTCGCTGAGCTGCAGCAGGATGAGAGATGAGACAGACTCTGTAGGTGGAGGTGTTACTGTGGCTGGGGACCTGGGCTGTCCATGTGGGCAGAGAGGGTATGGAATGGAAGGGAGAAAAGAAGAGAAGAATCCAGAGAGTCTTGAGTTGGGGCTTGATGTAGGCTACTTGTTTCCCTATATCTGCCGTGGCATGGAGTTCCCTCCCTGCCCAGACCCAGGGTGGTGTCTTAACCTACAGAGCTGGCCCCGTAGGCTTCTATGGTTGCCTTGGAGGGGCTGACTCACCACTTGTCTGGATTCAGAAGACAGAAGGGCAGGGTGTTACCTGGAACTGGGGATACTGGAAAACTCAGGGTTTGGGCTTTGTCTTTCCAATCTTTTTTGGGTGGGGAAGTGCTGCTGGGGATTGAACTCAGGGCCTTGTGCTTGCTAGGCAAGTGCTGTACCACTTGAGCTAAATCCCCAACCCCTGTCTTTCCTATCTTTAGTAACCCAGCAAAATTCTCCTGTGACCAGGAGACAGCTTTGGCAGTGCTGGCTGGTTTAACGTGGAGGGCTAGAGCCTCCATGTTAAACATCCAGGGAATATGTGGCACTTAGTGTTTGGTCATTGGTAACGGCAACCATGTGACAGTTGTGAGAGCTGCAGTGTGCTAAGTTCCATGCACCTTCTCAGTCGCAAAGTCAATATTCTTATTCTCATTTTGTAGATGTAGAAACAGGCTCAAGAGTGTTTAGCCCAACTTCACCCAGCTAGTGAGTGGCTGCCTCAGCCACAGGCCTCTGCCTCCACATTTATGCAGTCCTTAAGTAACACCAACAGTGTCACAGAGGACCCTGCTGTCCACCCACCAGCTGTCCACCCAGGGTTGTCTGTGCTTATCCTTGTGGGCGGTGAAGGTACAAGAACTGACTACACAGTCCTCACCAGGTCAGAGAGTTTGCAGAAAGAGCAGTCCACTTAGAGAAGATGTTCGGGCAACTCCCTTCCTCTTCTCCCATGCTCTCCCCTTCCTCTTTTCCCCTGAGGTTTTTAATTTTTTTTTTTTTTTTTTAGTCAGGGTTTCACTATGTAGTTCAGGTTGGCCTTGAACTCACTATGTAGCCCAGGCTGGCCTCAAACTCACAGGGATCCTCTTGCCTCAGCTTCCCGAGTGCTGTGATTACAGGCATGTGCCACCAAGCCTGGCTGCCCTGTTTTTCTTCTCCCAAGAACTTGCTGCAGGCTCAGGTCTGGTAGGGGTACATATAGGTGGTGGTGGGTAGAGGGAATTGCAGCTGCCTGGGCACACACAGGAGCACCCTGATCCCCCTGTGCCAGATCCAGTATCCCTTGTTTCTGGCAGCAGGTGGGGAATGAAGCCCCTTCATTGGGTTTAGACAAACTCCAAGGACTCACTTGGGACCTGAGGCTGAGCATCCTTCTAAGGAGCTATCACGCCAGTTCTCCTTTAGCAGGGAAGGGAATGATATTTATACCAGGGGAAGAATGTATGGAGTGCCCACATCTTCCAAACCTCAGATCTGGTGCCCTGGCATGACAGGTGACTATCTGTGTCCTCATGGGGACAGGATATAGGACTCTGGGACTGAGCCAGTGGGCTGTGATCCATCCTCTACTGCTGTCCTCATGTCCCCATATCCTGAATGCACATTGTGAGGAAGGGATTGCTTTAGTTTTTTTCAGCATGTATCCTGCCCAGCACCCTGTCTGACCTCAGGGAGGCACCCAGTAAACACTGGTTGGCAGCTGGAAGGAGTAAGTGAATGAGTGAGTGAGTGAGTGGTCTGCCCTTGGCCTCCTCCTGTGCTTCTCTCGTTCTCTGTACCTGCACCATCTAGCCCAGTAGCCCCTCACCACCTGTGGCCCAGGAGCCTGAACTGAGATGTGCTGAAGTGTACAGTATACATTGGATTTCAAAGACAGTATGAAAACATATAAAATGTCTCATTAATGTTTTTAGATTGCTTATATATATAGTATACAGTAAAAGGATAATATTTTAGATATATTAACTTAAATGAAACATATTATTACTCTCAATCGCTTGTTGCTTTTTTCCTCTTTATATTGTAGCTTCCTTACAGTTGGATGAAATTATAGCTGTAGCTTTGCCTTCCATGTCAATTGGACAGGGGTGTCCTATACCAAGCATGTTTGTCTTTCAAAGACAGGGAGACCTGGGTTTGAATCTTGTCACCTCCTTCTCTGACTGTTACCAAGGCAGATTTAATTGTAATTCAACAAGAGAAGACAGGAATAACCTAGTGTGGGGCTCCTCTGTCTCTCTGCTTTGATTTCTGGTGTTTTGCATCAGAATCACCTCTGAGCCCTGCTTCAGACTCAGAGTACAGCTGCAATTCTGAGTTAAAGGAGAGTAAAATTTGGAAAAGTAAAATCATTGTGCCCCAGGAAGCAAATCTGTCATAAGGATAGAGTGCAAGAAGGGAGGCTATCTCCCAGGACTGCATGTTGGGAGGGCACAGGAACCAGGGGCTGATGTGGCCATCTGTGAATGTCACCCCTACCCCAGCCTGTGCCATCCCTACCCCATACTGCAGGCAGTCATGCCTGGCCATTTCTGTGTGGCAGGTGGGTGCGTGGGTACCTTTAGCAGCCTCTGTGTCAGAGGAGCCTGGTCGTGTGTCTATGAGTGTGTGAGTGACTCTGTGTGTGTGTGTGTGTGTGTGTGTGTGTGTGTGTGTGTGTGTGTGTGAGTGTGTAGGTGACTGTGTGTGCATGTGGGCTGTTCCTCACTGTGAAGGGGCAGGGCTGGCTCAGGGCAGAACAGTGCTTCGGAGCCCCCAGCACAGAGTTCCAATGACTTGGTGCCAATTGGTTCCCCAGGAGGACATTACTTTAATCCTCCAAGGATTAGCCCTTTGCACAGAGAAGAACACAGGCCAAGAGTGAAGCATCTCCCCGAAGACCACTTGGCTGCAGAAGAAGGGCCAGGACTTGACCTTCAGTCTGTGCTGGGAGCCCAGAGCTTCTGCAGTCCTGTGGCAGGAGGGCAGGGCCTGGCAGAAGGGGGTGCTGGCTACCGCCTGGTCTTACAGATGCCATGGTTTCCAGAGTCACAATGATCTACCTGTCTCTATATCTAGCTGGCTTTATCCACTGGACCTAAAGTCTGGACCAACACCTTCCCAGGTGGGAAAAGGATGGTTCCTTCTGCCTGAACAGAAATTGGAGTCCCTGACCTTTCCATGCCTCCTCCTACCAAGGTGGCCAGTCCCCTTTCATTCTCACCCGGGAGGGCCACTTTGATCCCAGGAAGGCACTGCAGACTCCTGCCTGTCTGGGGTATAGAGATTAAGACTGCCTGGGTGCTGAGTGACATCTCTTCATGCCTCAGTTTCCTCCTTGTCCACGGAAACAGAGACTCATGGAGAGAGCAAGTATAGGCTTGTTGCTCGGCCCTAAGGCTCGGGCTGGCCCTTGTATGGCTGGCAGGTGGAGGCTGGTCCCGTAGCCTTGGCCCATCTCCGCATGTCACCAGAGCAGCTTTCCTCCTGACAGGGTGTGGCTGTGGGAAGTGTGCTCCCAAACCTGCGTGGTGGAGCAGGACCAGGAAGGAGGCTGCTGTGGCAGCCCGGGGAAAGCCAGGATGGAGGTCTGCTGAGCCTTGCCTTGTGCTGGGCATGGAGACCCTGGCCTAGCGCCTCTGCCCACTCAGCTCTCAGGGCTTTGGGCTGCGAGTTGCATTGCGCTTCGGAGATGGAGAACTCATGGCCCCTGCCTCCTTCCTTTCCTGCAAGGGCAGAGCACAGGCGGGCAGCACAAGACATGCCAGATTCATGTCTCAGAGGCCTGGGTGGTGACGAACTCAGCAAAGCCTGTTTCTGGGGCGGTGCCTCTGCTCACTCACACATTTACAGGTTCACTCATGTGCAGACACTTCCAGAGGCCTGCTGTGTGCTGACCAGCATCTGGGCACTGGTGAGTCCCTGGTGAGCAAGATGGACATGTCTTGGACAGGCGCCCAGTCAAGCAAAAAGTAAATACCTGCCGACAGACTATAACAAGTGCTTTTCAAAGCAAAAGCCTGGGAAGTGGTGGGAGAGAAGCCTGAATTTTGGATTGATGGAACAGGGTGTTCAGGGAATGACAAGACGCTGAGACTGAAAACCTGACGACCGGGCCAGGTGGCGGAGTGCAGCACAAAGAGCCACTTGCATGAGGGGACATTTGTCAGGGTGCTCAGAGCAGCATTGCTTGTGATAGATTTTCCAGTAACATTGTATGGTTATTGGAAAAATAACCATGTCTCTTAACAGGAGAGGATGAATGAATTGTTTTGACAAAACCTGTAGGTACACATGCTTTTAAAATTTTTACTCTCTTTCTATAAGCTTAAACTGTTTCAGTTTTACAAAATGATTCTGAAAGTATGTATCTGGCAGAGGATATGGCATATGCAAGGGCTCTGGGGCAGAAAATAACCCTCCCAGTGAGGAAGCTGGTGAAGGCTTGCTTTTGCCTTGGGGACTAGTCCACTTGAGGCATCTCTCTATGTGAAAATGTGTTTCCATGGAGGAAGTCCCTCTGTGGCGCCTCTGGAAGGCTGCCTGGTGTCAGCTGCAGGACTGTGGTGTTGGGGGAGCCCAACCATTGAGGCTTGCAGGAGGGATCCTTGTGGGTGGGCCAGCCAGTTCTCTCCTATGGGAAGCCTCAGAGTCTAGGTGGAACTCTGCGGAGGACCATGGTGATTCCTTTCACCTTCTGGGGAGAAAACTTCCTAACAGCCACCTGTGTAAGGAGTCACGTCTTCTGCATTTGTGAGTTGTACACACCTCTGAACCATCTGGTCAGCCTGAGCTGCAAACACCGATGAACGTTGCTGCCCAGATGAGCCAGCAAGTGTGTGCATTTCAACTGTGTCCATGCTTGGATCCTCCGGCACTCTCTGAGGGCCGCCAAGCTGGCCCAGGCCTTGCTTTCCTGATGTGGGAAGGTGTTCTCTCCAGACCAAGGTCACGCAATGAGGGACAGCAGCTGGGGGCCTGGCTAACATCTGTCGGCCAAAGCACCTTCCCTGGCCCTGAACACAGGTTCAGCGTCCCCAGCCAAGATGAGTCTCACTGCTATGTCTGATCTGGCCCCTGAGCCTGTGGGCAGGGTGGGAACTGCCGTGTGAGAAACCGCAGTGCCCTCCAGCATCTAATGGGTGCGGGGTGCCGGGGGCCCATTGGCGGCCCTTCCTGGGGCTGGTCTGCGCCAAGTGGTGCTTAGAGGGCACTGGGGGTTGCCTGAGAAACTGCTCTGTGACCTGTTTGACTGACTTGTCCCTTTGGGCCTCTGTGTCCTCAACTGTTTACTGAAAGTGGAGCTGGTGATCTTCAAGGTTCCTCCCAGCTTGAAGGTCTGATTGTTCTGAGTTTGTCAGGAGAAGGGGATAATTGCAGCTCTAGTTCATTCAGCTTTCTTAATTTTGCTGAATGCTTTACACTCCTTAGCTTATTGGCTTCTATGTCTACGCAGTTACAGGGGCGTCAGGAAGCCCAGGAGGTTGGGTAATTTGCCCAGAATCACATAATGAGTAAATGACACAGCTGGGGTTTGAAGTTAGGCAGTCTGACCCTGGAGCAGTTGTGGTAGGCTAAATAGAGGCCCCATAAAGAAAATGACATGAATCTCTGTGACTTTTGAGTTTGTTACCTACATGGTTTAAAGGACTTTGTCTATGTGCAAAATCAAGGATTTTGAGAGGGGCAGGTTATCCTGGATTTTTCGGGAGGGCCCAGTGTTCAAGGGCCATTCAGAGAGAGAGGGAGAGGGAAATTGGGCTACAGAAAGGGTGGTAGGGATGATGCAGTCTGGGAAAGATGTGGCTGGCGATTGCTAACTTTGAGGGTGCAGGAAGAGGCCACAAGTCAAGGATTTCAGGTGCCCTGAGAAGCTGGAAGAGGCAAAGGAAATAAATTCTTGCCAAGAGCCCCCAGAAGAAACCAGCACTGTCAATACCTTGATTTAAACCCAGTGAATCTGGTTTCAGGCTTCTAATGTCCAGAACTGTTAGATAATAAATTTACATTGTTTTAAGATAGTCAATGTGTTATTGAAGCCATAAGAAGCTGATATACTGTGTTCTACTCACTCATCTCCCAGTTTTAGTATATGTGCTGCCGAAGCGAGAACTACTCACTCGTCTCCCAGGGGCTGGCTATCCTTTCTGTATGCAAATTTGACTTTGACTCTTAGAGGTAAATTCTCATCTTTTAATTAGAGCTCTCCTTGGCCATTTTACAACTAAAGAAGCATTTCAGAGGCAGATGTTAGGCTAGCCTCCTTGCGCCTGCCTGCTTTGCCCTGTGAGAGGAACAAGGACAGGGGAGTGCTGAGGATGAAGGGCCGTGGGGAACTGGGGCCCACGCTAGATCCTTCCTCCATAAGTCTGCGGTTGGGCTTCCAGGCAGCATCTGTGGTATGTGTGAGCGGTCCCTACACTGGGGTCACACCATGAACAGCCTGTCTTGTAGGCAGAGTCAGCATAGTCAAGCCAGTTCTGAGGTTACTCTCAAGGTCCTCACAGGAAACACAGCTGTGTCTTTGGGTACCAGAGCTGTGCCACAGCCATTCCTATTTGGCGGATCAGGGTCAGGTAGCTGTCACTGACCGTGCAAGCACACCACAATCTGTTCTCAACCACAGTTTCCTTTTCTGTGGAATGGGTGTTATGCGGCAGCCCTGTGGAAGTTGTATGCTCATGTAGAAGTAGCCTATGACTGGGAAGAGCTCTGGGTGCAGGAGGGCCTCTTGCTGCTTCTTTGGCAGTCATCTGTGGGTTGTGTGGACCAGGCTTGTCCCCACTACATCTCTTGACTCCTTCCCAGTAGCAGCCCGCTCCATGGGCTTCCCTTGGCACCCCCAGCAGTTGAAGGGAAGAGTGAATGCAGGGAAGGAGCTATGAATGAGGAAGCTGGGAGATGTCTGTGTGTCTGTGGACTGGAGAGTTCATAGCTGTCACCTAGTACCTGGCACCTGCAGGCAGCTCCCTCAAAGCTGCTTGTTGGTTCTTGTGGGCCTACAGGACCAGCTGAGGGTTAGTTGGAAGTCTCAGGCCTGTATACAAACCTCAGTGACTGTCCAATTCTGGGGAGGTCCAGCCCCCAGCAGAGGAGCAGGCAAGGGCTGGCGGCTGCTGGCAGGATGACCTGGCCATCCCACTACCCTCCACTTCTCAGATACAGTGGAAGGGAGGGGCACTCCAAGGCTAGTGGGTCTCACCCCAGGGAGGAGGCTGAGGCTAGGTGGTGCTGGTGCCAGGCGCTCAGGCTCTGGAACCCAGATGGAGCCTACTGCCAGCTGAGGCACTCACTTCACATCACTGCCAGGGGCCTCTGGGGTTCTGTGTGGATTTCAGAGGAGATGGCCCAGTCCAAGAGTTGCTCCTCAGAGAGACTGACCCCCAGGCTGATCCCCAGGCTGAGTCACTTCCCTCCCTGGTGGGCCCTTTGTCCTCCATGTTATTATCTTCTAGGCACTTGTCAGTCTTCTCCTGTGAAGTCTTACAGGGTGGGAACCATGTTCCAGACATCAGGTGGGCCTCTGCAGGAGCCTGCAGCTGAATGGGCAGAAGACATGTAGGGGACACAGTTGACCTCAGCACAGCCAGGGAGGAAAGCCTTCTGGGAGATGCCAGTGCAGTGCGGGTGTTAGAGGAGGTTGAATCAGGACATGTGTATATCCTTCTAGTCCCCAGATCCTGAACTATGATATGAAGTTGAGGGTTAGGGCAGGAAGAAATGGTAACATCTTTCCTTTACTGAGTGCTAATTAGTACTAATCACTTTCTATTCATTTAATACTTGAAGAACCTGATACTCAGAGAGGTTCAGGAAACCGCCCAGTGTCACAAGGCTGTGAACACAGTACCAAGTGTCATCCCTGGTCCGCCCAGCTCTGTAGGTCTTCCTCTATAGGTTCCTCTGCAGTGTGTTGGTTTTGCGCATCTGTGGCCTTATGCTTGGGGGGAACTTTCTTAACCCCATGTCAACCTGTGGGAGTCATATTGTGTTGCAGTGGATTTTTTTTAAATAGATTTTTATTAAAATTTATCCCAAATTACACAAACTTACAGACCATAATACATTATGCCTTTTGCTTATAACAACAAGCAATGTAAACAACCACCTAGATGCAGTATTAAGTCACAACTACATAAAGTTGACTGTAGTACCTACTGTACATGTCACTGTTGTAAATTTGGGTTATTAGGTTCTTATTTTTAGGATATCTTTATTCCTCTAAATTCTCATTCCTCTCCCCCTTCACCTTCTTCTTGTTCCCTTGGACCCTTTGCCTATTGGGTGAAATCTGTCCCCTTGTCTTTTTCTATCCATTATTTACGATTTTCTTTTGTTCTAATTTGTCTCATTCAAATGAGGGATACCATACAGTATTCAAGTTTGTGAGTCTGGTTTATTTCACTCAACATTATATTTTCCAAGTCCATCCATTTTCCTATAAAGGACTCTAATTTGTTCTTCTTTATAGCTGAATAGTATTCCAATATATATAGATATCACATTTTGTTTATCCAGTTATCTGTTGATGGGTATATAGGCTGCTTCCAGAATTTAGCTATTATGAATTGTGCTGCTACAAACATCGGTATGCAGGTATCGCTGTAATATGATGTCTTTAGCTCTTTGGGGAAGATACCTAGTAGGGGAATGGCTGGGTTATATGGGATTTCTACTTTCAGGCTTTTGAGAAATCTCCATACTGATTTCCATAATGAGTGTACTAGTTTGCATTCCCACCAACAATGTAGGAGGGTTTCATTTTTAACTACAGCCTTGACAGCATTTGTTGTTGTTTGATTTCCTAATGATTGCCATTCTTTCCGGGGTAAGGTGGAATGTTCGAGTTGTTTTAATTTGCATTTCTCCAGTAACCATAGATGTTGAACATTTTTCATAAGTTTGTTGGCCATTTGTATTTTTCCCACTGTGAAGTGTGTGTTCATTTCTCTAGCTGATTTCTTGAGTGGGTCATCAATTTTAGGTAGTTTAATTTTTCTGAGTTCTTTGTGTATTCTATATATTCGTCCTCTGTCTGAGGAGTAGCTGGCAAAGATTTTTTCCCATTCTGTGAGTTTTCTCTTCACTCTACTAATTGACTCTTTTGCTGTGTAGAAGCTCTTTAGTCTAATGTAATCTCATTGTTGATTCGTGTTGCTATTTCCTGTGCAATTGAGGTTCTGTTTAGAAAATCCTTTTGTACTCCTGTGTCTTCAAGTGTTTTACCTATTTTGTCTTCCAGAAGGTTTAATGTTTCTGCTTTAATGTTTAGATCTTTGATCCACTTTGATTTTCAATTAGTATATGGTGAGAGATATGGGTCCAGTTTCATTCTTCTGCAAACAGATAACCAGTTTTCCCAAAACCACTTGTTGAATAGGCTGTCCTTTTTCCAACATATGTGCAGTGGATTTTGAAGATGCCTTGGAAAGCACAGTTCTGGCCTCAGCCCTGGTACTGATGGGAGCGAGTGACCCACAAAGTGCCTCTCTGGTTTGGGAATTTGTACAGCCCTTAAAGAAAGCAGCTGTCCAGTATGAGGCCCTGTGGTACTGTCCAGGAGTACAAGAACAGGTTTCCTTTACTCCCTCCAGATGTGGCTTATCTGCTCCTGGACCCAGCTTTCCTGAGAACACACCAGCCCTGCTCCCTCAAGGTGGAAGGAGACCGAGCTGGAAACAGAGGTCTCTGGGGCCTCTTGGAGGCTGTTTACCCCAGGAGCCCAAAACGATGGAATCAAGGATGCCACCTGGGTTGATTGCCTAAGTCACAGGGTAACTGGTGGTGCCTAAGTGACAGGAGACCTTGGGAGGAGCACAGAGATAAAAGCAGTTGAGAACCTTAATCTCTGTGTTGGAGACTCTTCTTTTACAGGTCCTCTCTGGGTGTGTTGGTTTTGTGCTTCTGTGGCCTCATGCTCTAAGGGAACTTTCTAACCCCATGTTAGCCTGTGGACTAGGAATTAAGAACCAGGCATTCCTAGGTCCAAATCCCAGCTCAGTCACTTAGCATCTTTGTGCAACCCTGGGCCAGATCATTGGCCTTGCTGGGCTTGTTTCCTCATCTGCAGATTAAATCTAAATGGCTGTGCCATTGTGAGGCCCTGAGATCACAGAAGTGACACCCTTAGCCCAGGACCTGGCTCTCTCTGCCTGACTTCTTTCCTCAGACTCACTCAGCCCTGTGCGTGCACAGTCATCCATATCATAGTGTACCTGGGCATTGGGCGGATTTCAACTGGGAAGGATTTCTGAAGAGTTTGTTCAGTGTCTTTTAGCTAGGTGATGCAAAAATTCTGAGGAGAGCAGAAGTAATTATTACTCATAGGGAAATGCAAATATTTTTGTGACTATCCTATGAAAAATTGGGGCATTTTTCTTGAGCAAATAGTCTTGTTTATTTCTCCAACAAAATAGGCACAGTTGTGCTGCAGGGCCAGCCCCTGGCTGCCAGCAGCATTTCTCAGGGGACAGTGCCCCTCCCTCCCCTGCTCGCTCTTCTTTAACCCAGAAGAAACATAATGAAGACACAAGTGGCCAACTTCGGGCTCTGCTGAGAGAAAGGGATTACTTTTGTAGTGAAAAGTTAATTTTTGTGGCCAGACTTAACTGTGAAAACTGGTGTGGGCAAAAACATAGTAGGCTTTCAAAAAAAAATTTACAAATTACTTTCCTTGGAGAGGACACTTTTAAGGGGGTCAGTGTAGTAGTGTTTGCTTCCTCTGGGATGAGGGATGGGGATCTACTTCCTTTTGAAGGAAATGCTATTTAAATGAATAAAGAGAGGCAGAGGAGCAAAGGGAAGAGGAGGAAGGCCCAGGGAAGGGGGGTGGTGGGGTGGGATAGGGAGCAAGAGGGCTTAAAGTTAGATTGGAGCCCACTTTGGGCCTGGCACAGTGCAAAAGCCTTAAATGTACTCTTCAATTGACTCTGACACAGGGCATTTGGTTATTATGTCAAGTAGGAAGCTGTGGCTCAGAGAGGCTGGGGACGTGGTCTGTGGTCACTCAGCTCATAAAGGAGACAGAGGGCCTACCCTGCCAATCTAGTGAGAACCCTCCTCTTTCCACACTGCCCTAGGAGAAGTGACAGTGAGGTGGGAGACATATCTAGGGGACAGGGTGGGGAGGTTGTGTGTGTCCCACCCCTTGCCAGGGAGTTATGGCGTACCCATTTTTAGAAAGGAAAGGGAAGACTAGGTGTGTGATATGGCTTATTTGTTTCTCAGTCCATCCCTACCCTTCTGTGCTAGCTCTTCTTCTGCTCATCCACTCATCACAGGCTCATTGAGCAGTTACCTTATCCAAGCACTGCTCTAGGCAGCAGGGAGGAGGTGTAGACACCCACCCTCAGGAAGTCTGCATTCTGATGGAGGATGGTGGGGACAGGAGACAGCAGTGTGCAGACAACTCGATAGCCAGGCGTGTGGAAACTCAAGGTACTGTGCACAAGGAAAGTGGAGGGAGCAGGACAGCTGGGGTGGTGGGTGGGCGATGTTGTATTAGACAAGGTAACAGAAGGATTTACCTGGGAGTGATGGAAATGTTTTGGAACTAAAGGGAGATGATTGATAGCACTAAATGCCATGACTTGTTTGTGTTAAAGTGGTTATATGAATCTCACTTTAATAAATATTTTTAAGAAGAATTAAGATATGTACAAGTACAAATTCCCTATGAATATGTGCTAATAAAAAATAACTTAAAAAATACGTTTTTTTCTTTTTTTTAAAGGCGGTCAAGGCCAGCCTCATGGAAAAAGTGAGAGCTGTGCAAAACCTAAAGGGGCCCCAAGGGTTAACACCCAGGCTGTTTTCTCCTGAGCAGAAGGAAGGTGGTTCCAGGCAGAGGAAGCAGCCAAGCTGACCGACTAAGCAAACCAGGCCCTTTGAGGTCAAATACAACTGTTGCCTGTTTACATAAATAAAGTTTTGTTGGAATATAGCCATGCTCATGTGTTCGCATATATGGCCCTTTGCACAAAAGGTTTGCGGACTCCCGAGCCCGAGCAAAGTCCTCAGGTGGGAGCAAGTCTGGGGTGTTTGAGGAACAGCAGGATGGAGTGAGTGAAGGCAGGAGGAGGGGAGGGAAGGTCTGAGAGGTACGGACCAAATCATGCAGCCCTGGCACGACTTCTGGTGGCACCTTCTGGCAGTGTTGGGACAGGCCTTGACCTGGTGGTCAAGGAGTGTGGGCAAGGAGTGTGTGGGCAAGGAGTGTGTGTGTATGTGCACATGCTTGGGGTGTGAGGTAACGTACAGACACGGGTAAACTTGGAATCAGAAAACCTGCACCCAAGACCTACTGTTTATCTCATGCCAGCTCTGTGCCTTCAGTTGTCTCATCTGCAAGTAGCCTGGTGGTGGTGATGCGATGATGATGGTGGTAGTAGGCGTGGTGGTAGTGGTGAGGATGACCATGATAAAGATGGGATGGTGTTATGAAGATGACAGTGGTGATGGTGATAGTTACATTCGGTGGCACTTTCTCTGTGTTAGGTACTTTGCACATGTAGTGCTAATCCTTAACACAGCAATGCAAGGTGGATAGCACTAGTGTATCTGTGTGCAGGAGAAAAAAGTGAGTGACTTACCCAAGGCCATGGGCTCAGATAATAATGCAATGGTACTTATTTATATTTCATGAAGAGACCATGGGAGAGTGGATGTGAAAGTCTTTGATAAGTATCAGAGCTGTCATTCAAAGAGGAAGGTAGCCCAGCATCAGCACTGAGCCTGGGAGGATTCCTGGGAGGACCATTCCCAGCCTCTTCGCTTCCCCTGAGCCACACCAGATTCTTTCTCTCAGGCTCTGTGCCCCAGAGGGCCCTGACTCCAGTTCCCATGGTGACCAGTTACTGGGCCTGGTGTTGGCTTTGGTTTTCCTAATTTGAGGTTACGGGATCCTCTGGTTGTGGCTGAGGTTTTTCTGCCCTGGAAACCTTAACTGTGGTGTGGCCATGAGGTGGGGCCTGGAGGTACTAGAACCTGCCCACAGACCGCAGGCCCCACACGCCCTGGGCTGCACCCCAGGGCTCCCTCCAGGCCAACCCAGAGCTATCAGGTTCTTCTAGCTGAGAACTGCAGTGCCACAGAACTTTCTGGGGTCAGAACTGTGTGTCTTTGCCATCCTACATCCAGTCCTGCAGAGGACAGGAGTACTGGGAGGCCTGGGGTGTGCTAAGGTGCCTGGTCTCCTACAGCTTTTGCCCACCTACCTAGTGGGATTCTCTCACACATTGGAAACTCTGGATTAAACAGCTGGGGAGGCTAATATGGTGTGGAAAGGCTTCTACTTCCTCTTCTTTCTTTTCCTCCTCTTCTTCCTCCTTTTCCTCCTCCTCTTCTTTTCTTCTGCTTCCCCTTCTTCATTCTCTTCCTCATCATCCTTCCTCTTCTCTGTCTTACTGAGTTTTGGCAGGCTGCTCCCTGCTGTGCCCACTTCTGAGCATCAGCATTTGAACAGAGACTGCATGACCTAATCCTACATGGCCCAGGGCCCCTTTCTGAGTCTGAACCGGCTCACCCATGTAGCATGGTCAGTTCCCATCATGTGGTAAAGTTGTTGGTGGTAAAACTGGGCTCAGGCTGTGGCAATCACCCTGGATGGGATGAGGCTCTGTGCCTACAGACTCCCCGCTTGCACTCCTGCCCACCCCTCGGTCTTGTGCCAAGTTAGGAAGGCCCTGGATATGCCTAAGACACCAAGGCCATGGCTTTCAAAGCTCCTGATGGTCCCTGCCCTGAGCACAGTGGATGTAGGCCACCCAGAGCCCACGGCACAGCCCCAGCTCAGGAGGCTCTGGGCCATGGTGCCTTTGGTGGCCTGTACTGCTGGATTTTCTTCTGAATGTGGATTCAGAAGATGGATGGATTCCCTATCATCTGGCTCATCTGAAGGAATATTAAAGAAACTCTTGTGACAAAAAGTATTCTGTGCCCTGTCCTGGGAAAACCCTTCCAATTCTCAGATAAGGAAACTGAGGCAGAGAAGAACTTTCTTATAACTCCCCGGGGTCTGACTCCCTCCCACAGTGTTTGCCAAATGCATTGGGTTGGAGAAAGTCCCCTGCAGGCTGAGGTCACCTTAAGTACACTTGGGTGGAATTGTGCTGCTTTCTGAAAAGGCGTGGGTCACAATGACGCAGCCCCTGTTGGCCCTGTAATTGGGATCTTGCCTTGAGAGCAGACTAAAAGACTGAATCTGTGAGCGGCCACACACCCACCTCATCAGCAGGGGTGCCACTGTGGCAGTCACAAAGGCGGTAGAGGCCAGTGGATAGGAAAGCAAGGCTGTAGTGGAGAGGGTGGAGGGGTGTGGGCAGTAGATGCAGGGAGCATCCGCCCCAGCTGCGTCTGCTTTGCCTGAGCCACATCTGACTCCAAGGACACCCACAGGCTCCCCATGGTGCCATTTTCTGGAAAACTAGCTCTGCTTCTAGCGTGGTAAAAGCTGAGTCCTGAGAGCTCACCTGGGTTAGAAAGAATTGGACAGATTTGTTAGCCCCACACATGTTACAGGCAGCATTGTAACACTACCTTCCATGTGTCAGGTGAGAGCAGGTGAGTCATCGGCCCCTTGTGGCTGGGAACACAGTGGAGTGATCCTTCCCACACAGTCACCAGGACACCCAAGAATTCACAGACTGTGACCAAAATGCTTTGAGAATGGCTCTTCTGACTTTCGTGGCTTTTCTCCCCAACCATGCCAATACGTGTTCTCTACTCTGAAGACCTGATTTACAGCATAATTAAAATTTCTAGCAAATTTGGTCCCTTGCATTGGTGTATTACTGATCTTTCCATACCATAAGCCTTTCGTTTGTGGGAGGGCCCTGTTAGGAAGTCATGGGGTCTCTATAGCCTTTGTTCCTGTGTATCCCATGTTTGTGTGCCTCTGACTAGCAGTGCCCCATATTGTTTTGGAGGCTGAGGCCATGGTTTCTGTTGTTCCCTGGTGCTGCCTGTGGTTGCATCTGCCACTACCCCAGAACTTCTGCTTGAAAGCTTGGAGTGGCCCATTGCTTGCTTGGCCTTGCTGTGGCCCCTGCCCTCTTCATCTGCAAGACAGAGCTGATTAGAATGTTGCAGACTCTAGACTGGCCTATGACATGTGGCCTGGGGAGAAAAGATGAGCTGACCAATCAGATTTGGTCAGCTCCTTGGCCCTTAAACTCAGGACCTGAGAAGGCAGTGAGCTGGGCTGGAAGGTCTCGAGGACTTCTCGGCCTTGGCAGCCACAAGTGTCTTGCTCTAAGACAAATGGTCCACCCATGTCTGACAGTGACCTGGGACTCTTGTCAGGGTCAGGGCCTAGCATCATGAAACTTTGAAGCTGGAAGGAATATTTTCAATGTGTCCAAGCCCTTGTATATTTCTGCAGATCCTTTTAAGAAGTAGGCAAGACAGAGATAAATCAGAGAGGGAAAAGTTCCCAGAAAGAGGAAGCCATCATCCTCTGTGTCTCCCCTGCGACGTTCAGGGACTTTCTCTTAACTTAGGGCATTTCTTAGACTGGAGACATCACTAGACACAGGTTGCCAGCCCCTCCCAGAGCTTCTGGTCATAGATCTGAGTGGAATGTACATTTCTATTCTAACAGGGTCTCCAGGGATGCTAATGCTGCTGCTCCAAGAGCCACACTGAGAACCACCTATTTAGGACAAGAATGATCATTTCCACAAATTCATAGAGCCTCTCTTAGCTTCTTCTCCAGTCAGTCACTCATTTGTTTCCAGGGAGGAAAAGAATATTAGACTGAGAGAACACCTGACCCCAGGTTCAGCTTGTGAAACAAACAGCCTGAGTGATTTCAGGCAAGGTATTTGCCTTTCAGGGACTCTTATTTCCCCATCCCCATCTGTAAAATGGGTTCAATTATAGAATCTACTCACCAGGGTCAGTGTGTGGAATAGATGAGATGATGTATTAACAGTACTCATTGTTCCCTGATCGTGAGTATATAAGCAATGTGTATAAGCAACACTTCTTTAATTTTCAAATCAAATATACCATAAGATTGGTGCAGTAAAGGGTCGATTTTTTTGCAGAAGCCCACCCAGACCCACCTCAACCTCCGAAGGATGGTATGAGAACCCTTCAGGCTCAAAGGAGCACAGTAAATTGGACTGAGACCATCCAGGTCACCACCATTGCTAGTTTTGTCAGTGTCCTTTGGAGGAGGGGCTCTGTTTCACTTTACTGTGCCAGGCCACTCCTAGGGCTCTGGGAGGCTGGAGGTTCCTCATGCTGGATGCCACCCCACCTGTCAGAATCAAGCAGCCAGGGTAGTGGCTTTTGGAAGCACAGGTCTCCCCTGCCACCCTTACCTGAAGCCTAGCACCCTTCCACCACTCTCTGTCCTCCCACAGTCACCATGTCCCTTAGTTCAGTTCCTGCCTTCAAACACAGGCACTACCCTTAAAATCAGCAGAGGAAGGAGACTAACTCCTTACAGTGACAGCTCTCCCCAGGGCAGTGTTTTGGAGATGATCCTTTCATTCCTCCCTGGGGGTATCACAGGAGCAGAAGAAATATCAGTTTGCTTCTCAGGAGCTGGCTCTGTTGGGAGTTCTTGACACACATTTAAGAAATAGTAGCTGTTTATTATTACCAGGCTTTCCCCTCAAGTCTTGCACTCTTGTTTCCTCCTGGTGGAGGGCCCCCACTTTTGCTGGCCCTCTATCTCCTTCTTCTGCCCCTTTACAACACTTTCCTGCCCTGCTGGAGGGCAGTTTCCTTCCCAGAGTCTGCCTCTGAGGGGCCAAAGGATGAGCAAGTGCCTAAAGCCCTTATTACTGGTGAGCAGTGCAGGGTTTCTCAGTTCTTGGATCCTCCCCAGAAGGATTACAGGGAGGTCTGTATCAGAGGCACAAAGAGTCTGCTGAATTAGCAAGTGTACTTATTGATGGACAGGCATAACACACTTGGGGGAGAACAAAGTAGGTGACTCCATGAAAGGCTGAGTGCCCGAGAGATTGGGGTTATACTTTATAAGGGCAAAGGATGGGGAAGGGCCCTGGCTAGCAATGGCACTCCACTCCTCTGATGGGAGGGGGAGTTTTTGGTTTTATATGGTCTTGATCAGAATGAATATGGAAGCTGTCCTCCACAAAGGGAGGGGGTCAGCATGCAATGTAGATGTATGCTAATGAAGCCTTTTTGGGGTTGCCTTGGGGTTCAAGCCCCCTAGTTGTGCATGCATTGACCCTAGACCTATATAATTGTGCGAGAGGGGCACCTCTCAGGGGCTTTATGTGCCCTTCTGAGGAAGTTGACTGCCTACTCTATCATTTCCCCTTGAAGGAGTTGGGGCTCTGAAATCTTTCAGGTACAGGAGCAAGGAGATTCTTCTTCCTGCTGAACATGTGTGATGTTGTTTTCAGAGTCCCAGCCCTCGCTATCTGCCTCAAGAGGACCACCCTGGCTTGAGAGTGGGATTTTGGCTCCAGAGCATTTAAAGGGATTGGGTTACTGTGAAGTGTTAAGGCCTGTGAGGAACAGGTCATTAGGGGTGATACAGAGGGGTGGGGTTTAGAAACAAGGTGTTTCTGGAGTGGTCAAGTTGGTTGATCAGGTAATAAAGTATTGCAGGGTGGCAGGCTGGATCTTTGGCCAGAAGTGGTTGAAATCCCTGGGAAAGCATCATTTGGAATTTAACAGCCGCTAAGTGAGAAGAAATAAATCTTTTAAGTAAATATAGGAAGCGCAGTTCTAAAGGAGTAGTAGGAAAAAGAGGGGCCCCAGGAAAGGAAGAAGCCAGGCCAGATCTTCCCAGAAAAAACTGAGGTGTACCAATTTGTTTTCTTGAATCTTCTCAGCTCATTCCTGACATTCTTTCAGATTTTCTTGCATTAACCCTCATTGATTTAGGTAGAAACAACATTTCTCTTGTAGGTTCACATAGATTCGCACAGTGACTCCTCTTCGAGCAGCCACTAAAAGGTCAAGTGTTCTTTGATTTTGTAAAACTACCTCGCCAGGGAGTTAACTTTCTAGTTTAGTGTGTCTTATATCACTGAAAGGGGATCCAAGGACAGGGCTGGTTCTTGAGAGTTGAGCTGAGTGCTGTTCTGGGAGCTCCGATGGCAGTGATGCCAGTGAGGCCCAACCCAGTGACTGAAGGTGTTAGGACAGTGTGGTGGACCGATACGGTCACCTTGAGCAGGATCGCCCAGCTGGACTGACTTGGTGCAGTTCTGGGCATAGAGGATCCACCTGAAGGTTATTGCCAACACAGCATAAAGGAGAATGGGAGCGAAAGATAGCGGGTGGCTGTTTGCCAGAAGAAGCTCTGTTGTGGCTGGTTCTCCAGAAGGGAACCTGGCCGTTCTCATCACAGAAGGAGCTTGGCGCCTTGCTGTCATCGAGAACAGCTGCTGTTGCTTCAGGGGAGCTCTGGTCTTCATCTCTGCTGTGAACATCGTATCCTGGTTCCAGTATAGAGTTCTTCAGCCATTTAGTGCAGACATAGACATGCATGGGACAGTGCCGTGAGCTCCCAGCCCTTAATTGAATCTTTTGGGTCTCCAGTGCATAGATAGACATTCAGCACTCTTCCTCCATTTGACTTATGGGTGAATGTTGTAATTTGTAAATGTCCTGTATTAAATCTGTTGTCTTGCAAACCATTGGCTCTAGAAAGGTAACTAATACAGACAGGTAGGACTTGCTTTGAGCAAAGTGGGTGGGATCTGACTATCAGAATTGGCTTGGGAGTGTTACCACCCTTGAATGTTAGGAGGGGAGTCACAGTTCCTATGGAGCCAGTTCCTGTCCAACCTGGGAGTAAAAAGGAGTACACTTGAGTTCCTGAGGTGGAAGGGGGACCTGCTGAGAGTAGATCTGGCCTAAATTGGTGAATTTGGTTGTTTGATTAGTTTTAGCAGTCCAATTTTTGGGTACTCTTTTGAATGCTAGGCAGTGCTTGTACATATTATTTGCCAGGCCCCATGGCACAGACTGATCTGGTGAGGAGTAACTGGATCAGTCCACCCTGGAAAGGACGTTTGGGGTGGGTTCCAGGTATAAATATCCTGATGGAGCTACCAAGATTTTACAATGATCCCTACTTCCCCAACTAAGAAATTGAGGTAAGGACATAGAAATCAGATTCCCTTGGGAGTCCAGAACAGGAATATCTGTAAGAGGAGGCATTGGGGTGGAAGTAAAGTGAAGAAAGTGATATTGTGAGGACTGTGCTTGCTCAGGGGCTCTGGTAAGACAGGTGACTGGAAATAGGTATCTGTGTATCTAGAGTGACAGGCTTCTCTTGGGAGATGTTAAAGTAGAACTTGCAAAGTGAGGAGTTGAGAAATCCAACTGAATTTTGCCAGCCATTTTGGAAATGTGTGACAGACAGGAAAGGAATATTAGGAGGAAACTGGAGACCTAAGAAGAAGGGTCCTGGCACCAGGTTGTAATCTTTTTAGATGGAAAGGCCCTTAGTACTTAAAGAACTTGGATGGCAGGGGCATTGGCTTGGGGAACTAGAAAAGGGATGCTCTGTAAGTGGGTTTGTGCTCTAGAGACTGTTCAAGATGAATAAAGGAAGAAGCCATTGCAACTCCTTTTGAGGTGGGGCCTATATATGCAGCATTGGATTTGATTAGTGACCCATTGAGTCCGTACTATAACAGTTGCTGGCTAGCAACAACCTGGAGTTAGGCTCTCCACTGCCTGTGGAGAAGGTTTTGAAGTGATTATGGATAGGAAATAAATCAGAGGAAAGCAAGACTGCATTAGTTTAGAAAATTCGAGATCTCAATTAGGAATACTCTTGGAAGTTTCCTAGTAGGTATTTAAACCAGACTAGGTAAAAAAAATCAGGAATTCAGCTTGGAAGGGAGTGAGGGCTGTAGATTCAGCTGTGGAGTATTGACAGAGGTTCCTTAATGTAAGGGTGTAGAATCCTTCCAGATCAGCAAGTTCTTTAGAACTGGCAGGGATCAGTGGGTTAAGAAGGGGTGTAAAAGGGAATGGCAACATAGGCAAACCAGGAAAACCAAAAGAATTAGGTCCCCTATTGAACAACTAGTGTTCATTGACTTACTTGTTGTCTTACTTTCTCATTGCCTCAGCATCCAAAATACCCAACACCCAAAGTTAAAGGAGGAAATATTTATTTTGGCTCACAGTTTGTAGAGGTTTTGGTCCATAGTTGGCTGGTTCCAAGGCAGGGCAGCATGTCAGAGGGGCCTGGCTGAGAAGAAACAGTCCACAGCAGGGGAGGCACGAAGCAGCAAACAGCCTTCTTTCTGTCCCTTCATATTCTGTCGAGATCAAGCCTACTGATTGATGCCATCGACATGCAGGGTGGGGTTTCCCTCTTCAGTAAATCCATTCACCCACACCCAGGCCTAGGCTAATCCAACTAGAGGATTTATCCATATTCACACACCCTAGATCCAGCCACCTCTGAAAAGCCCCACCTATAAGCACATGAGGCTTTGGGGGGATAGCTAGATGTAAGCCAAAACACCTACTTAAATGTCTTTCTGGAGATGTTTGCTTGAAAAGGAGCTTGAGGTCCTCTAAGGGCTCACAGGTATGATCTGGGGAGCATGGATGTTTAGCTTCTGAAGCCAGTTTGACTCTTGACATGTGGGGTCAGCTGGGTGTCTCTGGAACCTTGATGGCAGAGGGGGTGGATAGCAAGACTGTACAGGGATAAGCTATGGCTCAGAGAATCAATCTCTTTTTAATGAGTACCATGTGTCTGGAGTAGATAAGGAAGTCTGATTTGGGACCACAGAGACTTGGGGCAAGTTGATTGCTATGCTGTTGTAAATTTTGTTATACCTACTTTAAAGTAGTTAGGTGCTGTTTGAGCTGCAGGGACTCTGAGTCCAAGGCTAGATCTATCTGTAAGAAGGGCCTCCCATATAACATCTCAAAGGCACAGAGCTGAACAGTGGAGCTTGGACAGATTCGGATCCTTGATAAGGTGACTGGGAGTAGGTCCAGCTGATGTTTGGAGGTTTCTTGGCATAGCTTAGATAGGGTCCTTTTAGGTTTGAGTGGCCCCTTTAACCTTGCTAGAGGTCTGTAGTCTCTAGGCCTAATGAATGTGAAGTTCTTTGCCCCCCTGTTAGTACTCTTCCCAGAACTCCATTGCCTCATACTCTGGAGTCTACCAGGTGAGATAGGGTCAGGGGTTGGTGTCTTGGATCTCTTCTAACAGGGCCAAGAAATGCCTCATTTCCCTAGATGGGGAGGTGAAGATCAGGCTGACTGATATTTACTAAGAATATCCCTTTCTGATAGGGGGCTGGGACAAGAGAACATCAAAAGGAACTGATAGATGAATGTAGCTCCATTGCAGGAAGTAGGGTGGGGTAAAGGTGGGGTAAATCTGAGGTTTGTGGGTAGGCCCTTGTCTCCCATAACCAAATAGGAATTGGAGAAGCATTTCTCAGAGAAGGACGTTAGGACAGAGCAGGCAGCCTCCATATCAGAGGTCACCCTGGACTCTGCGGTAGTGATTGAAATGTCAGTTAGGGAGGCCTGTTGGTGTCCTCTTCCATCAGTGACAGAGCGGAGTTGGACCTTCAGTTCTCTGACGAAGGGGGGCAAACTTTTCTCCAGTGTTCCCTTTAATATCCTGAGGGCAGGCCACCTTGGATAGCTTACAGAGGGAGCATTCGTGTCTCCAGTGTCCCTTCATATTACAGGGGTAACAGGTCCCCTTAGTAGGAGTTTCTTTTATGAACAGTCCGTGAAACAGCCACTGGACTTTTAGGGCTGCCATAGTTGGACATGTTCTTGATTTTTAAAAATTTTTCCTTTTCTCCTTCGTTTCACTCTTCTCCAAATCTCTGTTGTAAAATATGGAACTGGCTACCTCAAGTTCAGAAGTGGGGAGTTAGGTCCTAAAGAGAGCTTCTGCAGTTCTCTCCTGTTTTCTGGGGCTTCCTGAGTAATAAACTGGCGGTTCAAAACCAGGTGACCAACCTCAGTTTCTGATACTGTGTTGGTATGTTTTGGGGCTTCCCTCAGTCTTTCTAAAAACATTGAGGGATTTTCATCTTTTCCTTCATTTGTAAGGTCCATTTTGTTAATGTGATTGACTGGATCTGATCACATCACTCCATCTCTTCTATTAAGCATACAATTAAGTAGCTTCTGTACTTGGGGTGGGTTATAGTCTCAGTTGTGGTCTGTAATAGGGCCTGCTGGTTTCCTAGAGGGAATTAGTCATTCATGGTATGAAGTTCATCTCCAATTTGTACGGCTGCCTCTCTGCCTTGGTCTATGTCTATCCTAGAAAGAATCTGATGAAGATCACAGAAATGTCTCTTTAAGATAGATCTAAAGGCTGGTAGGAACTCTGAAAAGCTGCAATAAAGGTATAGGGGTCTTGGGACAGTTGTTGAGGTCCTTTTAGATCTGGGAAACTCACTCACAGAAAAAGGTGTCTGAACTCAGAGGGTGGCCCCCACTAGCTTCACTACCTTCCAAAGAGGGCGTAAGATTGGGAGGGATTGGTCAGAGGAGGTTTGGAGAGGTGGACTGAGATAGAGCAGTGCAGGGTTGTAACTCTTAGGAGGAGGTTCTTCTGGTGGATAGCTCCTTTACGTTGTGAGGCAGGGGGAGGCTTAGGGGTCAGCAAGGAGGCCCACAGTCGAGAGTTTTCTCTTACAGTTAGAAAACAGACCCATGTTTTGTGTGAGGAGCAGAAAGGCCTGGATGTATGCAACCTCCAACTTCTTTGGTCCCTGTTGAAGATACTATTGAAGTCGAGGGACCCATTAGGGAGCCATGCCACCCCATCTGACAGTTTGTACTGTGGCCATGGGTTATTGTAAAGAAAATG
Organism: Hystrix cristata; assembly: GCA_004026905.1. Lineage (NCBI taxonomy): Eukaryota > Metazoa > Chordata > Mammalia > Rodentia > Hystricidae > Hystrix > Hystrix cristata. The sequence goes on from PVJO010002956.1 coordinate 104,398, forward strand.
AGCCTTTTCCTTTTTAGGACTTGGGGGGTCAAACTTATTCCAATTAGTGACAATTTATCCAAGGGGTGAATCCTACAGTACTGGCTGGGTGTTTCCCATTTGTAATTAGAGGAAAGAATGGTACAAGGTAATGAAGACATGTTCCCCAAGGCATCCCTGTTGAGGTTTCCATGTTACCCTGAAGCAAAGCATCCCTTCTTCAAGGTCAAGAGGATACTAGACGTGTCCTTCTTCACTGATGTGCAGCCCAGGAACCCACAGGTCCTCTGACTTACCCAGACGAGGTCCCTTACTGGGGGACTGGGCTCTCCCTTTTCCTTGGTCCTTTCTGAGGGGCTTTCTTCCTCGCTGGGAGTTTGGGGCCATATCCTATGATTAGGGCTTCTGTTCCAGGATGGATCCCATAAGACATTACATCATGGAAGCTCCATTATCTCTTCTTAGCCTAGTCCCCTTGTACTTGTGTTTTGGCAACCAATTTAAAGGCAGCCATTGCTACTGGAGGGTAAACTGAGGAATGAAAAGCACATTTTCTGGTCTTGATGTAGTCCTCTAGGTTCCTTAGTTTACATTCCATCCAGCTAGGACTGGCCCTTATAATTTTGTTGGTGTCAACTGAAGGGTAGTAACTTGGTGACAATGGACAAGGTGTCCTTCAAGACAAACCCATAATTTGAGATTCCTTTCTTGAAGATCTCTGACCCTCATAGACAAAATATTCTGGGCAGAAGACTCCCTGATATGGTAGGAAAGGCCACAGAAGTTAAGCCCCCACTAATGAGAAATGAGGCCAGCCAAGTACTTTGTGCAGCAGTAGCCAGGCAGAGATCAGGTGTGGGAGCCTGAGAGACCATGGCATAAAGAGTAGGTCCCCAGGCTGGGCATGGTGCACACACTTGTAATCCCAGCACTCTGAGAGGCTGTGGCGGGTGGATAGCAAGTTCAAGCTCAGCCTGAGCAACTTAGTGAGACACTGTCTCAAAATAAAAAATAAAAAAAGGTCTGGGGATCCAGCTCAGTGTGAAGGCCCTGGGTTCAGTCCCCAGCACCTCCCCACCCTGCAAAAAAAAAAGTAGGTCCTCTTAGCAGAGGGGGAAAGTACCCTCTTATGTTAAATCCAGAGAGTTGATCCAACAGGGACCAATGGGTTGTAAAGAGTCTCTTGGTTCTTGGATCCTCCCCAAGAAGAGTTATAGAGAGGTCCACATCAGGCACAGAGTCACAAATAGTGGAATTAAGAAGTGAGTTTATTGAGAGGCAAGCATAGCACACTTGGGAGAGCACAAAGTAGGTGACTGTGAAAGGCCTGGTTCCCCAGGAGACTGGGGCCATGGTTTCTAAGAACAAAGGAATGAGGAAGGGCCTGGAACCCCACCCTCTGTCAGGAGGGGGATTTTTAGATCTTATATAGTCTTAGTTGGGAATGAATATGGTGAGTCAATTATTGAGGCCTTTTTGGGTCAACTTACAGTTCGAGTCCCCTAGGTGTACATGCATTGACCCTAGACTCATATAATAATGCATTTGGGGGTACCTGTCCAGGGCTCCATGAGAGCCCTTTGGAGGTACTGTAATTATGTGACCATAAGCCCACAATGCTTAGCCCACTTCGAGTTGAGATTTTCCCAGGTCCAGCTCATACTTACCTAACTACCTACTCTGTCACCCTAAAACAAGGGACATAGTACACCTTCTTGGTGTACACCACTCTTCAGGTTTTTCCTTCTTGGATTCCTCCCCACTTAAGATTGGGATGTGCCGCCTTGGTCTTTGGTATCTTCCCCAGAGCTGTTAGTGGGCAGAGCTCAGCCCTATATCAAGGCCTCTTCACACCCTGTGGCAGGAGCCCATCTGACATTCCTGGGCAGCCTTGCTCACAGCCCTGCTCGCTCCCTCCTACCTCCCCTTGGGGCTACCCTTCTTCCCTGCGTGCCCCATGCTGTCGTGGTTATCTCCATCTTTGAAGTGTGAAATGAGCTTTCAGTCCACAAGGGCAGGGACTAAGTCCTTTACTCCCAGTGGTGTAGGGAAAGTAAACCAAGAGCTGCAGTAGATTGGCCAGTAAAGCAAATAAGGCCCAAGGCTACTCATGGTGGGAAATGTCTGAGCCAGTGGGTGTGGGACAGGACACTGCCTTTTTGAGGGTTTACTTCATTCACTGGCCCCATTAGTTCCTCTTTCCGAACCTCAGTTTTCTCATCTGTGATTGGGGCTGGGACCCTTTGAATGAAGACTTAGCGTCCCCACACCCACACCCCCCCAGCAGATCTCACCTGAGCTTGGAGAGTGCTGTGGGCCAGGCCAGGGCTCTGCTTCACAGGGCAGCATGGGAAGGGACATTAGAGCTGGGGCCTGAAGAATAAGCAGGGCTTTGGCAGGGGACAGAGGATCAAGAAGAGCTGTGCCTGGCAGAGAGACCCACGGCTGCAGTGCATGGGGAGACTCGATGTGTACGAGGGTCAGAAGCAAAGTGCATGCTTGCATCCATTCAGCAAATACTGCCTGAGCATGTACCATTGGCTAAGGAGAGGGTAGCAGAGAACATGAGACCTGGTGCAGTATAGGCAAGCATGTCAGTGTATAGAGCCCTTTGGGGCAGCAGTGAAAGCTGTGGCTGGGGTTGGGAGTTAGTGCTCACTTCACAAGAAGGCTTGAGTAAGTCCATGGCAATGTGCCTAGAGAATGGAACGAATGAATCTGTGAGCTGACATGTGTGTCCCTGCCTTTTCTAGCAACCAAGATCACAGAAAGCCTCCAGGACAGTGGTGCTCAGGCTCAGATGAGACGCATGGCTGAGACACATAGGAGGGCAGGGAGGTTACTCCTAGCTGAGAGAATGGCAAGTACAAAGGCCCTGAGAGCAATGTCTGGAAGGGAAATAAATTGGGAAAAGATGACGTAGAGACTAAGGACCTTGAACTGGCCAAGGACAAAAGGGTGGGCCTGTGGGTATCAGGTGATCAGGCCTAGGAAATGGCTGTCCCTGCTGCTGGGGCTGGGCAGAGCCCTGGCCAGTGGGATATGCTGACTCCTGCCCTTTGTAGGCCTGACACCACTCCCAAGTGGAGCAGTGGCCCTGGGGCAGTTGGGGCCACCGGGCTACATCGAGGGAGCAGCGTCATGGCTGGGCCTCAGTGCCTCTCAGGATACAGTGAAATAACCAAGTAATAAACTGAACCAATGCTTCAAAGATAAAGTGTGCAATTTAGCACACACCATCACGCTTAAGAGCCAAATATTTATCTGGAAGTGGCGACCCTTGAGATGTGAAACTTTGCCCCAACTCCTCTGAATTATGAAGGACTGGGTTTATCATGTGGTGTTTAGAGGAGCTGAGGGCCAGATGTGAAAGGGCTATCATTCAAGGCTTCTTTGGCTATTTAGGGGACACCCTGCTGAGGGCATCCTGTTTCAGTCACCTGTGGCCGCTCTAACAAATTGCCATGAACGAAGTGGATTAAAACACTTACAGTTATTATCTTACAGTTCTGGAGACCACAAGTGACAGGGTGATCTCACTGAGTTGAAATCAGGATGTGGGCAGGGCTGCCTCCTGTGGAGGCTCTAGACAAAAGTCTGTTTCTGGCCTTTTCCAGCTTCTAGGGGCCCTACCTTCGGTGGCTCATGACCTCCTCCATCTTCATAGCCCACAATAACCAGTCCAGTCTTTCTCATGCTTTATCATTCTGATAGGACTCTTCTATCTTCTTCTACATTTAAGGATGTTTATGGTTATATTAGTTCTTTTTAGGTAATCCAGGGTAATGTCCCTATCATTATCCATAATTCTATCCATAACTCATTATGTAACTTAGCATAGTCACAGATTCTGCAGACTGGGATGTGGACATCTTTGGGGAGCATTATTCGGCCTCCCATTGTCCCTCTGTCCTATTCTGGAAGCTGTAAAAGTAAGGATTAGGAGAAAAGACAACCCGAGTGGGTGCCAGGGACCCTGAGCCTGGGCAGCCTCCATAGCCGAGTAGAGTTCTCTTCCCCTGGTATCTCCACCTCAGCTTTTGGGTCCCAGCTTCAGCATCGTGTCCTCTAGGTGACTCGCCTTCTCCCTCTTGTCCATTACCATACAGCTGCCTCAGGAATAACAAATCTTCCCCCAGCCCCCATTCTTTACCTAAGTGTTGGTCAAAACACTCAATAAACAGAGAAGCATGTCTCCATATCGCTGCTGTTGAAATTTGAGAGCTCCATTTTGGGAGGCCATCCTGTGCATGGAATAATGTTTAGCCACATGCCCGGCCTGTGCCCAGCAGCTGCCAGTAGCATCCCTCCACCCCAGTTGTGTAACTAAAAATGTCTGTTGACATTAACAGATGTTCTCTGGGGGACAGTCACATGGGCTGAGAACCACTGAACTAAAGCTTTGACGTCTGCCTTCCCTGCTTATGACAGCCATGTCTCTGTACCTGTAGAGGGCCCCTCACTTAGGAGGTGCCCAATACATAGGGGTTGAGTGAATCAGTGAATTTGTTAATTTTCTTAAATTAATGAATAAATAAGTCTATAAAAACTGCACTTGTGTATGTGTATGTAAAGTAGACGCCTGATTTCCTGAGCCTGGCCACCTGAGAACCCCATGGTAGCCGTATTAGAAATCTCATTCCTGGGTTCCAGTCAGAGTAAGGCTGCAGCCTGGGGGAATTTATATTGTTAAGAATGTATCGTCAAATCCTCAAAAATCCTCCTAACGCACTGCCTTATGGTAAAATTTAGCAACTCTTTCCTGGGTGCATACCTAGTAAAACTGAAAGTAGGGACTTAAACTGATGCTTGCACTGCTAATGTCCATGGAGCAGGATTATTCACCATACCCCAACATAGAAACAACTCCAGTGAAATTGACAGGTAAGTTAATAAGCAAAATGTTGTACATCATTACACCCAAATACTATTCAACCTTACAAAGGAAGGAAATCCTAACATGTACTACAACGTGGAGAAACCTTGAAGACATTGTGCTAAGTGAAATAAGCCAAACACGAAAAGATATCTGTTGTATCTAGAGTGGTCCAATTCACACAGAAAGTAGAATAGAAGTTACTAAGAGGGAAGAGGGAGAATGGGGAGTTGTTAACAGGTACAGAGTTTCCACTTAGGGTGATGAAAAAGTTCTGGAGATGGATAGTGTTGATGGTTGCACAACAGTGTGAATATGCTTAATGCCATTGAGTCATATATCTAGATGTGGTTAGAATGATAAATGTTATGCTATGTGTATTCTCTCACAAACAGGTGCTTCATCCCAGCCAGGTCTGAGAATCATGTTTGAAGAGGGGATGGGTGTGATGAGTGCTGATGACCCTTTCAGGCCTTGTAGCCTGTAGGCAGGTGAGATGGGAGCAGCCCATCCCTGGGGGTACACATACGACCCTCCAGAGGCCAGGCAGGGCACCTGAGTCAGGAGTTCAGCTGGTGGGGACAGGCTTATCTGGAGGCCACATGTCCTGTCCATGGGCCAGCTGCAGCCCAGCTCCAGCTGATTTTTGCCATGTGGGAAGCCTGGCTGTGGGTGAGAAGTCCAAAATCTAGGTTTGTATGTGAAACTTCCTAATGTTTAAATGTTGGCAACTGATTCATTGAACAGCAAGCAAACAAGCCATGTGTGAATCAAACAGAACTAACTTTGCGGTACTCTGGTCCAGTCTGCAGACGTACATGGGAACTCACGAGCTGGGGCCCCAGATAGATTCCTACTCCCTTTCTGTTGCCAAATGCTGTGTCACAGCTGAACTCTCACCCTAGCTCTCTCTTTGATCCTCTGAGAATTTTTCTTGCTTTCAGTGCACCCGAAGGGGTGGTTCACAGACAGAATAGTGAAGATGAGAGCTTAGGTAGGAATTCCATTGAGGCTGGGGTCTTGGCTTTGCCATTTATGAGCTGGTGGGCCATAGGTGAATTGCTTCTTTCTTTCCCATGCCTCAGTTTCCTCCTCCGTCAAGTGAGAATACAATAGTTACTGCTGTCTAGAGGGAGAGTAAAGAATGCAGAAGGTGCGTGGGGAGGGGCTTGGTTAGGGCCGGGCCAGCCTAAGGACTTTCTAGTACGTGTAATCATGTGCAGGTTCCTGTGGGGAGAAAAGAGTGAAACAGGACCCAGCTGGAGAATCACACAACACAGGACATCCGTTTCTTCCCCTGTGACACGGGCCCATGATTTCTTCTTCAGACTGTCATTCTGAGGTTTCTTCAAGGTCATATTCAAACGCAGGACACACTGTTCTGTTTCGTGAAGTTTGAGGCTTTTGCCATCTGTAGAGACCTGGGAAGGGGGAGCTGGGCCTGGCTGTGTTGAAGGCAGGATAAGCAGAGAGTAGAGAAATGCTCCTGTGTCCCACCCTAACCCCATTAGCTCCTTCTTTTCTTCTTGGCCACCAGGAGGGGGTCCTGGTCCTCGGTCAGAACTAGCCCACTTGCTGAGCAGGGTCTTGGCCTCAGCTTTCCAGGGCAGCTTGGATGGTGGCTGAGAATCCCTGGCTCTGCTCTGAATCTGCCTCATCATCCCTCCCACCAGCCCTTGGAGGCCGCCTTGCTGTCCCCAGTGTGCTTGCCCAGGTGCAGACAGTAGGGGAAGGCCACAGGGTTGGGGCAAGGTGATGATGGGGTTTGCTGGCCAGGGAAGGGGGCCAAGTCTCACCCAGACCCTTCCTGGGGGGTCAGTGGAGGGGCCGCACATACACCCCAAGCAGGGAGTCAGGGCCCCAAAGGAGGGTAAAGAGCCCTTGAAATCCTAAGATACTGAGGGGCCCTAAGGCCCATGTGACCTTTGAACATTACTAACAGAGGGTCATTCTAGGCATAGGAGGAGGGCGACAGCATCTTGGTCCCCAGGAGACCCTGGCCACATGGCAGAGGTGCCTCCAGGTCCAAGGTCCAAACACGGGTCAGCTCAAGGATGCTCAGGCCCAAAGTCAGTGTCCCATTGCTGCGTGCCCCACTGAGTGTTCCCATGTGTGTCCACCATCACTCAGGTAAGGATGGACCGCTCAGGCAGGTGTGATGGAGCACCCTGTATGCACACCTCTCTCGACTCTGCATGTTCATTACATGGGCCTGCTCGTGGTGTGTTTTCATTGGGTGTGCATGTTCATTAGGTATGCACATTGTAGGGCACATGACACAGGATGGGGTCCTTCAGTGTTTTCTTCCAGCCTTAAGAAATACATCCTCTAAGACTCGAGATTTGTGAGGATAGAGAAGGAGGACCCTAAGACAAATGGAAACTGAACCTCTTGATCCTGAAAATCTGGCCTGCAGTTAAGGAAGGGTGCTGTCCATGGGAATGAGATGACAAAATGAAGGCAGGGAGGGGGCAGCAGACCAGCAACCTGTGGATTTGTTCCATGAAGATTGCCTAGGCCCCGGGGCAGTATTATGATGGAACAGGCCTGGCCCCTGTCATGGAAGGTTAGGAGTGAGAGATGACAGGGAAGAGCAGGGACAGGATGCTGGCGTAGGTGGTAGGGGGAGGGACTCTGTGCTGTAAGAGGGGCCCCAGCAGACCATGCAGGAAAATCTGAGGCTCGAGGCCAACCTGGAAATAAGCGTGTGTGTGTCCTGGGGTCGGGAGTGGTGTTGGTGATTGACCTAGGAAGCTGGTGGACAGCTTACTGGGATGGGATGCAGGCTCTGGAACCTTGAATAGCACCAACATCAGCCTGTCATCTTTCTTGTCCGTCTCTGCAGGGGGTGGAGGAAAGCGCAAAGGGAAAAGCAAGAAGTGGAAGGAAATCCTGAAGTTCCCTCACATCAGCCAGTGTGAAGACCTCCGAAGGACCATAGGTAAGCTGACAGCTGTTGCCTGCAGGAGTGTGAGGAGTCAGCAGCCTGTCATCCACCCATTTCAGGGAGGCACTCCAGGCTGGCCTCTTTGCTAACGAACTTAAAGCTACAATCAGCATTCATCGAATATTTGGTGTATGCCACACAAAATTATCACTTCCCTGTTACCCTCAGAGGCAGATGCTCTTATTTCACTTGAGGCACAGACAGGTTCTATAGCTGGCCTACCATTCAGTTCCTGGGAGTACGGTGGGGGTGGGACAAGCCCTGTCTTGGTCTCTGTGTGAAGCTTTCCACTGTTCTTTCCTGAGCCCATGCATCTTGCCCTGGGAAGCAGCCCGGGCTCTGGGCTCCCCTTCCCTCTTGCCAGGAATGTTGGTGCTCACCAAGGAGCACTCAGCCCAGCAGCACAGCCCAGTCCTTTTTATCCAGCACCTGCACAGCCACCTCCAACTGCAGCAGAAGGGCTCATCTTTCATGGGAATTTCCGTAGTCAACTGCATGAAATCTCTCTCTGGCCTACTCAGGATGTGGCTGTGGGAGGGAGGTGGACTAGGTGGACGTGATGGGCAGTCCTCTGTCCTGGCCCTTTTCCCCTGTGTGCCTTCCATGAAGGAAGGCTCCTCATTTGCTCAAGGCCCTCAGAGATCATGCAAGTGCTCAATACATTTTCTGCTACTCAGATACAGGGATGGCTCTGTTACCTAGAACTCCACAGGCCCAGGTATTTAGGGAACTGCTGTCAGGGACTTTGGGTGAACTACTTGTAACACCCCTCACCATCAAACCACCTCATCCTGCCACATTGAGGAGTAGGCTTCAATGTGTGCATTTGGGGGAGAATGCAGATGTTCAGTCTGTAGCAACTTAGCTCTGGATGGATTCAAAGGCCCAGCACACCTTCCTCTCCACTTCTCTCCTCTGAAACATGGCTGCTGCTACTTTGAGGTGAACTAGCCCTCCCCGGGCTCTGTGCCCCCCAGGCCTGCCTTCCCAGTCAGGTTGCTCAGACGCCTGCACTGTGGCCTCTCTCCTGGGATCATCCAGCATTGTCGCAGGAGCACCCACATGTCCCTCATCATCTGGTGCCCTCCTTACTGGGAGGGGACCAGGGAGAGCCAGATTCAGCTCTGAGCTTCTCTGAGTCTGTGGACCCCGCCCTGCGTAGGTCTGTAATTGGTCCATCCATTTCAGAAGGCTCTTGGCAGGGCCCCTGCCCCTGGGCGGTGCGAGAAATGTGCTGGAGTGCGGGAGTGACGCTTCTATTCTCCAAGAGGGTGTTGAAAGACTCTGTGTGTGTGTGCAGAATGAAGAGAGGCCCTGGACAAACAGGAAGGTGATGTAAACGAGGGGCTGCAGCCTGTGGGTCGGGCCCAGGGCTTGGGTCTTGCCACCTGTTTACAGCCCGTCGCCGTGGTGTTTGCCCAACCTCTGCTGGGGTCCTGCTGGAAGGCCTTCTTAAATGAAATTCTCATTTCTTTCTAGACTAATACACAAAACAAACAGTGGCAAATACCGCATTTATTTTTCTTGTGGATGCATGAGCTCACTTTCCGAAGCTCTTTGGGAGGCTGTCCCGGGGCAGGCTTGGTGCCAAGGTTCCAGGCCCCTTGGGCCCAGAAGTTAGCGTGGTGAAGGCTGTAGATCAAAGGGAAGGGCAGAGTCCATCAGGACCCCAGGACACTGCCGCCTTGGGAGCATCCAGAACAGCGATCAGTTAAAGTCATACCATCCTCTGACCTTCAGCACTGCCCTGGGTAACCACAGGCCGCCTCTACCCAGAAAGGGGGGCGACTTTGGGAAATGAAAACTGCTCCTGTGACTCATTCCTCTGTCCCCCTACAGTTCCTTCTCCCACTGAGAGTGAACCTCCAACTCCATCCATGGGTTGTGAACACTTCGGCTATGGGTGAAGCCTGCAGGTGCCTTCTTGGAATAATGCTGTTACGTAGACAGAATGAAATACACAGGGTTGCAAAGGAAACCAACTCTTTTAAAATGCAGTTACTCTTTTAAAATGTAAAATGTAGAAATGTTTGTGCTTCTTTGTTAACAATTTTGAATAAGATCTATTGGGCCTAAATCAAGGCTGGCAGTCTTCTGAAGCTGTTGGTTTCAAGCAGGAGCCTAAAGCAGTATCTTTCTATGATCTGTTGATTCTGTATTTCAGAACTTTAGAAATGTAATGGTCAATTCATTAGAAAGAAACAGCTAACTAAAAAAAGTACATTTTAAGCCAGGTGTGGTGGTGCAGGCCTGTAATCACAGCACTCGGGAGGCTGAGACAGGAGGATTGCTGCAAACTCATGGCCAGGCTGTGTAATGAGTTGAAGACTAGCCTGAACTACATAGTGAGACCCTGGCTCAAATCAAAATAAAAAATAAATAAGATCTAACAGCTTGTCAAAGTAGGTACTGTAATTTTGAATTTGTGATGACCTAAGTGGTGTTTTTGGATATACACAACAACTGTGATATGAAGGGATCTGTGATTTCTGCGGTGACAAGTCCCAGGCACTGTTAACGTTGCTGTGGGCCGCCACCTCCCTTCCTCATGGAAGGAAGTGCCAGAGGTTGGTGAAAAGGAAAGTGATGTCTTCCTCCATCCAAGTCCATGGTTTCCTGATAGCGCTGTCTCTGCCCTGCCCACTGTGAGCCACCCTAGAATTCATCACACGTCACTCCCCTCTTCTCTGTCACGGATGCTCTGGTCGCCCTTTTGCTCTGTGAATTCCACAAGCTTGGGTGGCTGTGCACCTGCTCTTCCCTTCACATGGAATGTTCTTCTCATACTTTCTTCCAAGAGGCTTTCAGGTCTCGGCCCAAATATTATTGGGAAAGAGAAACCTTCTAAAAAGGAACCATCCCCACCTCTAGTTGTACCCTTCCACAGTGTGCTGCTTACTGTATGTTCTGTGCCTGTAACTCTATCTGAAGTCACCTTTTATTTAGTCATTTAATTGTGTGTTTTCTGTCTCCCACACTGGACTGGATGTTCCGTGTTAAAAGTGCCTGTGTCTTACCTGGTTCACTCCTGGAACTGTGCCTGGCACATAATAGGACTCATTAAATATCAGGTAATGAAGAATTGAATGAGGTGAAATATTTGAAATTAGAATTCTTTTTCAGAAGTTTGGGACATGAGTTTGCTATACTTAAGTTTTATCTTAGCCAATGGTTTAAAGTAATGAAAGTTTAGGCTTAAGGAATACCTTAGAAACCATTTATTTTCCAGCACTCTGGAGGCTGAGGCAGGAGGATCGTGAGTTTGAGCTTAGCCTGGGCTATGTAGTGAGACCATGTTTCAAAAAACAAGAAAAGGATAACATCCATTTTCCCACCCCACCCCTAGCCTCTGCATCCTATAGGTGAGGAAACTCAACACAATGGCAAGACTCAGCTACAGTGTCCTGTGCACTAAATGTGGAAGACAAACTGGGGCTCCTGGCTGTAGTTTGAGTAATTATTGCAGTGAAGTTAGGTTGATACAGAATCCTCAGTTTAAGAACTGGAAAGCATCTTGCCCCACCCCACCCCCATTTCAGAAGCCAGTAGACAGGGTCCCAGAGCTGGGTGGCCTGCCTGGGATGGTTCAGTCCCTTGACCTTGAGCTACAGCTTTCCGTTATCTAACTAGTGTCATACTGATGCGTAGATATTTGAGGTGTCAGCCACAGCAGTACATAAAGCAGAGAGAATCATGCACTAATAGAGGGAAACATTTCGGTCTCTTGTAAATATGCACTGTACATTCACAGGCTTATTCAACAAACGTTTATTGAGCACTTACTGTGTGCTACCCGTGCGGAAAACATAGGTGGTCCCTACTTCCCTGGAGCTCGATCATGGCCATTCCCAGGAGACTGAGTGAAATGAGATTGATTGAAATATCATGTGATATCTGATTAGAATGAGAAAGGTTGCTGAGCTGGAGAGCAGTGGGCATGCTTTTCACTCATTGGAGTTTCTCCAGAGGAAGTAGTGTTGCTTGCAGCCTCCAGGGCAGAGCATCTTTATGTGAGCTCTCTGGGGCCTGGAGCACTTCCTCTTCATTTGAGTCTCCTTTGTGGGGCAGTGACTAGATGGATGGATGGAAAAAGGGAGGAAGGGCTGGATGTATGGATGGGTGAGTAGGTAGATGGATAAAGTAACTTGCTGGCTGTTTCTTCCTCCTCTTCAGCCTGGAAACTAGGACAAAGATTGGCAGCAATAAGACAGATTCTTCACTATACATTTCTGCCTCTACTATGAGCCACAGACATGAGCTAATTGATTGTAGACAGAACTGACGGAGGGCAGACAGTGGGAGGAGGCAGGAGTTGTCTAATGTCTGCTCGGCAAAACATCAAATAGTGACATTATTGGTTAATGGGCTAATTGTTCATGTAAGATCATTAGAAGGCCCAAATCAAAGAAGTTCTCATAATGGCCAAAGGTTGGAGGGCTGGAAACATCATCGTGAAGATAAAAGATTGTTGAGGTTTGTAGATATTTCCCCGTGACGCAGAAGTTCTGTTGGGCAAAAGTGTGGCATTTTTATTTATTTAGCTCAGACTCATTGCATAACTTATTCTTTCATTTAAAAAAAAAGTAGGAGGGGGCTTGAGTGAAAGAGTTGATTATTCCACTGTTTGGCAATATTTCCGTAGGAACTGTCCAAAGGCTGTGTAATAAATCAAAGCCCCTCCCCACTTGCAGGCAGGACCAACATTTAGAGGAGTCTGTTCACAGAAAGTGGCCCCTGGGCCTGGCATGGCACCACGTGCTCCAGCCCTCCTGACTGAGTTGCCAGAGGAGCCACTTGCCAAAGGCTTGACTCTTCCAGGAGCAGAAGTGCTCAGCTGTGGGTGACTCCTTGAGGAAAACATAACTCTTATGTACAAAGAGCCCCCAAACTGTAATAGCGTGAAGACATCCTCGAAGTAGCCTTGCAGTTGGTTTTTCCCTCCACGTTGGCTAGCAGGTAGTTGTTCAGCTCCTGCTCTGCAGGCTCCGGAGCTGCATCACAGGCCACTGTTGAGAAGTGGTAGAGTCTTGCGGAAGGCTCTTGGTCATTGTGGTCAAGGTCAAATGGCATCTCTGCTGCTCCCAGCCAGATGACTTTCAGCAAGTTGCTAGATTTCTCTGGGTTGCAATCTCTTTGTCTATAAGATGGAGAATCTTATAGACAAACCTAGCAGAACCATTGGAAAGACCAGCAGAGTGTCTTACATGTAACATCATTGTCCTTACCATCATTACCATTATGGTGGCAGTGGTTTGAGGGCAGAGGTTGAAGGACCTTTGAGAGGGCTTTTGAGTTTGAAAAAAGTTGCATTGCTTACAGGCGATCGGGGGGGCCAGCTGTGTGACCCCCACTGTGTGACCTGCAGCAGGTCCAGTGCTCCAAGACCTTTAGCATGGGATCATTTGGATGGTACTCTTCCTAAACACCTGCCCCTAGCTTCCTCCTCCTGGAAGCCCACCGTGATTACTACAGAGCCTGGCTCTTCTCCCTGGGCAGCAGCCTGTTTCAGAAGGCTACCCCCAGAGGTTTACTGTGGGGCAGTCATGGAGGGCCACAAGGACCTGAGCTTAATTTTGTAAAAGAAGAATAAATTGGTGTGTTATTTGTGTAATTAAAAATTAAATGAATGAAGCCAGTTCCACAGTGGGCTAGGGAGACTGGTGATGCTATTTCTTTCCTTTCTTATCGGCTCCGTGCTCCTTGAGGAGTTGGCAGGCCCACGAGGACAATCTAACAATTATCACACGTCTCTGTGACCTAGTCCCCTTCAGGCCTGCCAGACTGGCACGAGAGCTCTTAATTTCATTGTCAGGGAAACCAAGTCTCTGTGGACGTCACTGCTGTCCTTGGGGAGATAAGGGAGCGTCACGTCTGTCGTTCTGCCACTTAGCCGTGCTCTGATAAGGCACAGCATCTGCTTGTCCTTGGAGGGCAAGATGAATTTAGATGTGGCAGACCCGAAACATCAGGTGACCTGTATGCAGCTAGAGCTCTCGGGAGAGAGGGTGGCCTGTCTGCTCAGTGTTCTGGGTATCAGTCCCCGCTCTCCACAACCAGCCAGACCCTTAAAGGTGGCAGCATGAACTTGGTGCATGCAAGAAGCTCAGCAGTAGCCAGACATGGTAGTGCATGCCTGTAGTCCCAGCACTCTGGGAGGTTGAGGCAGGAGGATTGGAAGTTCGAGCCCAGCCTGGCAACTTATCAATTTATTGAGACCCTGTCTCAAAATTTAAAAAAGGGCTGAGGATGCAGCTCAATGCAAAGGCTCTGGGTTCAATCCTCAGTACCTGGATTAAAAAAAAAAAAAAAATGGAAAGCCCAGTGGTATTAGGGTGGCTTTCATCTGGTGTCTAGTAGGATGGGGTCCTGGCAGGGGTTTTCCAGGTGGCTGGGCTTGTAGCTTTCAGAAGTCATTCTACCAGGATTCCACCTGATCAGGCCCTCGTTACTTTCTTTATTTGGGCTTCTGTGTAAGATTTTATTCCAGAGCTAAAACTGAAACCAAATTTGAAACCTACTGTTCCCATTTTCCAGATAAGAAAACTGAGTGCCAGAGAAAAAAGTGGTTTGTCAATGTCTCTCCATGGCCTGACTCCAAGGCAGGCCTTTCCCCATTGTATTAGTTTGCCAGGGTTGTTGTATGCCACAGTCTGGGTGGCTTCAATGACAGATTTTATTATCTCACAGTCCTGGAACCTGAGTCTAGATATTGGCAAGCTTGGTTCCTTCTGAGGATGTGAGGAAGAATTTGTTCCATGCTTTTCTCCTAGCTGCTGGCAGTTCGCTGGCCGTCTTGCTTGGCTCGTAGATGTGCCACCAGTCTCTGCCTTATCTTTACGTTCTGTGTGCGTCTGCCTCCAACTTTACCCTTTTATAAGGATCCAAGTCCTATTGGATTAAGGACCACTTTGGTGAACTCCTTTTCCATTGATTACCTTTGTAATGGCCCTGTTTTCAAATAAGGGCACATTCTGGGGTCCTGGGGTTTGGGATACCAGTCTACCTGCTGTGGGGAAGACAATTGAACCCGTAACATCCTTCGCATGTGGGCCATGGAGCTCAAGGTAGAAGGGCCGGAGGATCTTGATTCCCTGGGTCTGAGAGTGGATCTTTCCCTCTCTCCTGCTGGCCTAGGCTGACAGCCTCCCCATGGGGCTCAGAAATGTCAGAGGAAGGATTAACTGTTTTTCCAGCCATGTTGCATTGGTGCTTTTCCAATACCTCTTTTTGTTGTTGTTTAAGTCATAGCAATTCATAAATTACTTTGCTTAAGAACATAGAAATTTTCATTCAAGCAAGGTGATGCACACCTGTAATTCCAGCACTGTGGGAGGCTGAGGCAAGAGGATCATAAGTTCAAGCCCCAGCTGGGTAACTTAGTGAGACCCTATCTCAAAAGGTTAAAAAAAATATTTTTTTTTAAGGGTTGAGGATGTAGCTCATTGTGAAGGCCTTGGGTTCAATCCCCAGTACCACAAAAACAAACAAAAACCACACAGAAGTTTTTTTGTGTTTTTTATTTTTTAAAAGAAAGTATAGCCGTGGTTACTACTTTCATGGAATTTCTTTTAGCTTTTCCCTAGCCACGTACATACAGGTTTTGTTTCCTACCTGTTCCCCACTTTGGTGCTGGGGATTGGACCCAGGACGTCATGTGTGCTAAGAAGCACATGGTCTACCAGAAGCTACACCTCCAGCCCCTGCTTCTTACCTTCTGCTTAAGATGAGATGAAATGTATTTTCTGCATCATTAAAACTCTTTCTAAATGTGATTTATGTTTTTCCATTTGACACGAATTTATCGGGTGCCCAGCATTGAAGATATGTCAGCAAACATGACACAAAGAGAGCATGCATGTCCTCCTGGGTGGCCCTTCTGCAGTGCATGCTCCTCTCGTGCACGATGGGGAACTCGCCCCTCGG
This sequence comes from Hystrix cristata, assembly GCA_004026905.1. Lineage (NCBI taxonomy): Eukaryota > Metazoa > Chordata > Mammalia > Rodentia > Hystricidae > Hystrix > Hystrix cristata. The sequence continues at coordinate 120,123 of PVJO010002956.1, forward strand.
CCCAGCCTGGCGCGGGTGCAGGTGCCCCGTCAGTTCCTCCTGTGGCTTATCTCCTGTGCAAGAATTCCTGCTTTAAGCTGTCTTGACAGTGCGCCCTCAGCCATGAGCCCAGCATAAACCTGACTTTTACAGTTTCCCTATCTGTCACATATGTGCTGTACTACTTGGGGTTTCCCATCTAGTTTTGACCATTACAATTATTCAGAGGAATCTCTTTCCACTTCCCTTGTGGCTTTCAGTCTACAGCCTAGAGGTGAGAAAGCCCATTATTTTTGAAGGTCTGAGTGCACTGAGCTATACTTGAGCACTCTGTTCAGCATTCTCTCTGCTTCCTTTGCTTCTCTGGAACGTCCTGTGTGCAGCTTTCCACTTGCACCCACAGACACGACATTGCTAACCTGGCATGGTATGGGGCGGAGGAAGTAGAGGATGAGTGGTGCCAGCCCTATCCCCTGCAGTAGCAGGCAGGAGAAGGGCTTTTCTGTCTGCCTTAGGGCCTGTCACTGAAAACAAGGGAAAAGCAAGCTGGTTTATGCAGAAGGGAGACTTCAAACCTACACAAGGGGCCAGCTGACCTGCAGCAGCCTGAGCATGACGGTGCACTGGCCCATAAAGAGATGCAGGGATGACACTTTAACGGTCTCTGCCCAGACTCTATTTACGGAATTTATTTCTCAGGGCTCAGTCTGTGCAGCAGGACTTTGGCAATGGAACCTGGCAAAGCAGCTGCTCCTGCTTCTCTTGGTGTCTGCTCCAGCGAATTAAACACCCCTTGTCCCTAGTACCCCAGAGCTGGCACCCAAGGAGACTGAGAAGAAAAGGTGTGGGTGGATGGATATTTGGGGCCAATATGAACTTTTGAAATTAAAAATTAAAAAAAAACAACAACCAATTCCCCAAAGAGCTCCTGGGGGCATCCAGCTCAGTCCTTTTCAGTCAGTAATAGAAAGGCAATGTACAATCAAGGGACATCTTGAATGCTGGTTCTTAAGTTTCTGTTTCCCTGTTGTGCTGCCCTCGTATCATCTTTAAGATTACTTTTTGAATTATCTTTTAGCTCTTTTTTCTCATTGTAATAATCATATGCACCCATGGGTGAAATTTCTAAAACATAATTTAAAAAGAGGAAAATAAAAATTGCCAGCATGCCAGTCAGTGGTAACAGTTAGGTCTGCTAGTAGCCCTTTCTTATTTTGTTCTGCTAATGGAGAGGAAATTGCCCAACCTCTCCTGTCATCTATCTCTGTGCCCAGAAGCCAGATGTCATTTAAAACAGAAACATTCAGTTTTAGAATTCCCGCTGGACTGGGAGGCAGAGGACCAGGTTCTTGTGGCAGTTCCTTGGTCCTGAAATCTTGGGAAAGTCACTTAAGCTTGATTTGCTCATCTTGAAAATGAGGATTCAATACTTCCTACCTAGCTGGGCACAGAGGCTCATGCTTGTAGTCCTGGCACCCTGAGTGGCTGAGGCAGGAAGATGGCGAGTTCTAGCCTAACCTTGGGCAACTTAGCAACTTAGTGAGACCCTGCTTTAAAGTAAAAAATAAAAATAAGGTCTGAAGATGTAGCTTAGTTCAATCCCCAGTACTACAAAACCAAAGCCAGTGCGAAACAAAACAAAAAAACCCACACAAAAATGCTTTCCACCTCAGCAGCTTATAGAATGGCCAGAGGAGTTACTGGTAGAAAAGGCTTTGTAAAGTACTCTGGAAATCGATGCTGGTCATTTTCAACGTGGTCATGTGAACCTTCAGTCAGATGAATGGCGCAAGTAATTTTCCTGTCTTCCTGGTGAACTATGACTCTTTGTCCTAAATCTACCTGCTCTCTGATCTTAGTGAAAATCTCCACCTCCCTTCAGCTTCCCAGGGACCTGGGCTTTCCTTCTCCTCTGCCTTACCATGCCCCCTGCGCCAGTGTACATATTCAGTTGCTGTCCACATCCAGGTCACTCAGCCCTGCCGTGTCTCCTGGATCGGCCCTTCTCTGCGTTGCCACCATTTCCCTTGTCCTGCACTGAACTCCATGTTGGCTCCCAGCTCCCTCCAGCCAAGTTCCACGCAACCACCAGGAGGCTCTTCCTAAAATATCCACCAGGTCTCACTGTCACCCACCTAAGTAGCTTTCCACTATCATCAGGATAGAGTCCACAGGTCTTGTCCACACTTTCCAGGCCCTGCCTTATCCACCCTCTGGTCCCCCTCCAGTGTCACCTGTCCTACCTGACCACAAGTTTAGTCATTTCTTTGTTCTCTTTTCTCCAGTCCTGTCTCAGTTTTCCCCTCTCCCAAGCTGTTCCCTCTTCCTAACACTGCCCGGTAATTGATGATAATCAGGCTGCTGCTTTACGGACACCTCCTCCAGGAAGCCTTTCCTTGTGACTTCAGCTGGTCAGGATTTGCTCTGCACACTCAAGCTGCCACTGACCTCACCATGGTGGTCTGTGACTCTCCTCTGTCCTCTTCCTGACCTTGAGCCCTATGAGAGTAGAGGAAGGTCTGCCTGGTACCCACCTTGAGTGCTGCTGCACACGGGCCCTTTCAGAGTCTTGCCTTTTTCCTTGCTTAGACGTCTTCATGCTCCTCTGGAGAAGGAAAAAGCACTTATTCTTCACTAATCCTGGACTGACTGTGATGGGTCTTATTTTCTCTCTGAGTTTACGAGGCCTAGAATCGTGGCCTGAGAACATCTGTCACCATGTCAGCTCTGCAGTGGCTGCTTTTGTCAGAGAGGGTTCAGAGGAGAGATGTCCAGTCACACTCCCTGCCACTTTTCTCTCCTTTCCTGGGTCCCATCCGTGGGAGAGTTGGAGGAAGGGCGCATCCTACCAACACAGCTGACACATTACACTGGCTCCTCTGGTGCTGAGCCCGACTGTCTGAGTAGAGGGGGACAGTGGTGATGCTGCTCGAGGCCCTTGGCCAAACCTGGCTGGGAGCTTTGCTGAAAGACACCATCATCGGGGCTTGTTTCTGGGTGTCGCCAGCCTGGGGTGTGGAGTAGCTGGAAGAGTCACCCTGCTACATGAGGTGACTTGGACAGCTAAGGACACTGAGCCAAACCAGTGCTGCCAGCAGGGAGGAGGGGCACTGATGAAGAACATGAGCTCTAGAGGCAGAGGGGACCTGGGGTTGAGCCCGGCTCTCATCCTGACTGACTGTTCTTTAGGCAGTGGATTCAATTTCCCTAAGCCTCAGATTCCTTACCTGAAGAATGGAAGTAGGATTAGATGAAGCAATAGGGCCCCCGGCCTTTGGCACATGCTCCCACCAGCTCTACTTCATCATGCTCTTCTTCATCACTGTCGCTGCTTGTCATCATTGTTGCCAACAGCACCGTTCAGCGCGGAGCTCGCTTTCTTGGTTCACCCTGGTTAGTGGTTACCAAGTCCTGCTGATTAAGTTTATCTGTTCATTCATTTGTCCCTTCATCTGTTAAGCCCTTCCTCTGCGCCAGGGATCAGGGAGCTGCCAGGTGGTGGGGCCTGGCTTTCAGAAGAGGCTCTTGTCAGCCTGCACTGGGCCACTTTTATTGCCTTTATGTAGCCTGAATGAACCACTCTTAGCCCGTGAGCCCCATGCAGGCCCTTCACTAACTCTCAGCAGCCTTGGAGGTTCTGGATAGAATCCTGCATCCCACATGTCTCCGATTCTTTGACCCCAGGTAGGAGGCCTCATCTACTGCAGACACATGGGGTTATAGCCAGGCCTGCCCATGGGCCCATATTTCACTCTGGGCAAGGTCCTACTCGGGTCCCTGGTGGGGGCACCCTTAAGAAGCTGTCCAAGGTTGGGAAGATAGGACAGAAAGCATCCGTGTCACTGAGTCACAGTCGTGGGAAAGGAGAGCAGCTGCCAAGTATCCTCAGTACCAAGTGCCCAGAGGAGGGCAGGGACGGGGGCAGAGACAATCTATGTGGAATGGAAGTTGCTATTCGAGTAGATAAGAGGAAGAGGAGACTCATGGTGTTAGAAGATTCAGCATAATGTTCATCATCAGCCAACATTTCCTGGGCATGGACTACACGTCTAATGGACGCACCCTCACAGAATCCTTAAAACCCCATGGGCCAGGTGCCACTTCCCAACCCCTACTTTATGTGGAGACTCAGAGAGATTTGTAGTTGCCCACAGTTTCAGAGTTATGGCAGAATCAGAACTTAGATTCAAATCTAGGCTGAAGGCAGGCCATGCTGCCTCTGGATTTCCTGCATGTTGGCCAGGGAGCTAGACAATGTGGGGCACATTTTGGGGATGATTTATGCACTGCTTTGATGGGCTCAGTGCAGAGAAGCTATGAGGTAGAGGATCAGAGAGGCTGAGTTGAGCCTGGGGTACTGTCCATGCCTCCAGCCTGCAAGGTTAGGTCTTAATCCTGTAGGTAGTGGGGAGCCATGAAATATTCATTTCTAATACACTTGAAGCCATCCTGTGGGTATGAGCAGAGAGCAAAGGGAGGCTGTGGGCAGAGCAGGCCAGGCTTGCGGGACTAAGTGAGTTTCATTGACCTTGTCTCCAGACATTTATTATTCTGCCAGGAGAAAAGAGACAATGTTTCTCAGGTATCCAGGCAGTACCTGGATTGTCCAACAAATGGCCTCCACTTCTGACGACACTGGTGCCAGGGTTCAGGTAATGCCCCAGGGAGCAAGACTGTCTGGAGCTGCTTCCACCTGCAGTGTCAAGCCAGAGAAGGTGTCTCTTTGTGATGCTGGGTCACAAGATGCCTTTCAATACCACCAGTTCGAAGTCCCCAAGCCAGCAGCTGTTCCTGCCGCCCATCTGTCTCTCCCCCTCCTTTCTTTTGGGCATGGTTTCTCACTCCCCTGCTGTCTGTCCTCTCTCCTGCTCCCCACCTGCAGAGCCTTTCAGAAGGTGGCAGATGGGCACAAATGTCACACTGACTGTCTCTTCGCCTGTACTGTGCACAGGCCACCTCGCCTGTGAGATGGCTCAGGCGTGTTCCAGGTGGAGCTCGTGCAGTGAGAAGTTTTCACAGTCTCCCACTAGCTGGGCTCAGAATGTGAGTGTGGAAACAGAAGGAGCCCCTCTGCTCTCAGCCCCTGGGTTCTTCCCATGGCCAGCCAACCAGGAGGACCCTTCCTCTTGGGGGTGCTGGGTAAAGTGTTCTGCTACCCTTTGTCCTTACTTTTACTTGAAAGGGGTAGTTAGCTTTGCTTACCTGCTAGTGTGATTACTTCCCATCCGCCTACCACCTCCACCCCTATTCCTGTTTCTCACCATGGCTTTACCAGACTTGGCAGGTAGACACCTCAGAGTTCCTGTCCCCAGTTGGTTGACTTGAACTCCTCTTCTCCATCTCAATGTCTTTATGCTTGTTACCCTGCTGGGACTGGTACAGAAACCTCTTCATTGGTCCTCTGGGTCTAGCTGGTTTCTCTTCCCTTTCATATCTTCTTCTTCTTATTTTGTTGTTGTTGTTGTTATTGTTTGGTTTTTTTGAGACAGGGTCTCACTATGTAGTTCAGGCTGGCCTTGTACTCACTATGTAGCCCAGGCTGGCCTTGAACTCGCAGATTCTCTTGCCTCAGCCTCCCGAGTTCTGGGATTACAGGCTGTGTCACTATGCCCAGCCTTCCCTTCTATATCTAATCTGACCTTCTAGGTTGTGGTTCTTTGTACTCAGAAAGTTCTTGACTTTACAGCCAGGCCTAGTGGTACATGCCTGTAATCTCAGCACAGCAGGGAGGCTGAGGCAGAAGGATGGCAAGTTCAAGTCCCACCTGGACAATTCAGTGAGATCCTGTCTCAAGCAAAAAGGGGTAAGGGTGCTTTCTGGTAGAGCATTCCTGGGTTCAATCTTCAGTACCACAGAGAAGGAGGGAGAGAAGAGAAGAGGAGGGGAGAGGAGAGGAGAGGAGAGTAAAAGAAAAGGTCTTGACATCTCAGAAGAAATCAAAGTTGAAACTCATGCCAGATATAAATGATCTGTCCACTGCCTGTGGTTCTCTCTTTATAGGCTTGCACTCTCACCCTGCCCACAGGCTTTAGGCTTCCCATGCTTTTGGGTAAACCTACCAGCATGGTGAGTCACACCATGGCTTTTAAATCACAGTATCAAATCTTTGCTTTTCTATTTAGGAGCTGTGTGACTTTGGGCAATTTGCTTACCCCTCTCTGGACTGCAAAAACAGACCACAAATGATAATAATAATGATAGCTGTCATTGATCAGGTTCTTATTATGTGCCAGGCCCTATGCCCTGCATTCTGGATTCTATCCCAATTCCATAACTCTGGGAGGGAGGCACTATTTTTAGGTTCATTTTGCAACTAAGGAAATGGGCTGGTCACCGTGAAGCTCCTTGCTCAAGGTCACACACTACTAAGAAGGGACCTAGGCTGCACTCCTGCCTGTCTGGTCCTCCAGCTACACCTGTAAGTAGGGACGACATTGCCCACTTTTCAAACTCAGAAGCTTGAAGGTGGCAGTGCCTTGGAACCTGACCTAGGGGAGCACTCAGTGGAGCCTGCAGGCCTGGATTTGGGCCACACCTTCCATCCTTTCTAACTGAACAAGTCCTTCCTCTCGTGTCAATGGACCCTTGCCCCAAATTATCACTGCCCCCTCTGTGTGCACCCTGGAGTACGCCACACATGCTGCCACCAAACTCTTACTACAGAAACCTCTGGAGCATGCACAGCAGCTTGGGGCAGCCCTCTCTGGTCCTGTGGAAGCTCAGCCCCACCTGGCATCCCATATTCACCCTTCCACATCTGAAGATTTTTAGCTGTTCAGTTACTGTCCATGAGCTCCTAGGTCAGATTTATCATTTACTGGAATGGGAAGAAAAGTCTTCATAGGACCAGGTTTATGATGATAATACCTCTCTGCTGATGCTGGCTTCCTCCCTCTGGAATGAGGCTATTAAGCCTCAGGCCTGCCTGTGGAGCCTTGCAGTGGCATCTGCAGTCTTTCTGGGACATGAGAGCCACAGGGTCCAGCTGGGCTGCCTCCTGCCCTCTGCTGACCATCCGAATGCTATCGCAGAGAGCTCATGGGCTCCAAGGCCCTGCTGGAAGCCCTCACGGGTCCTGCAGGTCCTCTGCTCACCTAATCCAGGCTCATGGAGCTCTGGAGAAACCAGCCCATAGAATGAGCTGTTATTTCCCCAGCAATGGCCCCTGAAGATGGAGCTGGCTGGGCCTCCCTCAGCCTTAGGAGGTACTGTGGCTAGAATCTCTCCCCTAGGAATGGAAGGAAGGCAGTGTTTGGAGATTGGACTGGTTTGCTACCTGTTGGGTTTATTCTCCCCACTTCAGCATCAAGGTAGAGTTCTGCTGCCCCAAACCATTTTGGTTGACTGCTCAGTCCTGAGAGCTGGTGTGCCGCTGCACCTGGCCTGTCTGAGGGGACACAGGGCAGTGCCCTTTACTACCCAGCCTTCTAGAAGAGACTCAGTGTTCTCTCTTGTTAGTGAGTCATGGACTGTCCTCCTCAGCCTGACATCCATGATCCACCATTATATTGTCTATGTAGGTACATGCATGCCAGTGTGTCACATATGTGCTTGCATTTGTGTGTGCACACATCCATTTGTGTATGTCTTAGTTACTTTCTAATTGCTTGGACAAAATACTGACCTCCACAGTTTAAAGGAGAAAAGGTATATTTTGGCTCACAGTTTATAGAGGTTTCAGTCCATAGTTGGCTGGCTCTGAGGCAGGGAGGCACAGCAGAGGAGAAACAGTCCATGCATGTAGGCAGGAAAGCAGCAAGCTTTCCTTCTTTCCTTTTGTATTCCATCCAGGCTGCAAGCATATTGCTTGGTGCCACCCACACCCGGAACTTTGCTAAACCAATCAGTGGATTAATCCAGTATCCCACACTCATGACCCAGTCACTCCCAAAAGCACCCCACCTATGAGCACACAAGGCTTTAGGGGGTGGCATCTAGATATAAGCCATAATGTTGTGCATGTCCATCACTAGACTAAGTATCCTAAAGGCAATTTGCTGGCCGTCTTGGGTTCCTCTCACTCCCACAGACATCAAGGGAAATGATGCAGACCTGAGACAAGACCAGTAAGAGAGTGGGGCCTTGTGAAGAGTCCTCGGCTAGGAAGACCTGTGCATTCATCCCCTCACCCTAAGCTCTGTGCCTCAAGTCAGGCCTGTCCTTCCTTCTCACATCCTGTCTAGAGGTGACGCCTTGCTGGGCAAACAGACCTAGTGGTCTCTGCATTAGGGAAGGTTTTCTTCTGGGGCCAGAACCTTCCTGGGAGGTAGAGATAGCCTGGCAGGCAGAGACAGACTCTTGACTATACTCACGGTTACAGGCAGGTAATTCCCCTTGGGAGGCATTGCCACTTGCCTCTGCTTCAGTGTCCACCCTTCCCTCTTTCATGGGCAAGGGGCAGAGTGATATCCCTTGAGCAAGCTCTTGTATTGCTGTTGTAGCTGTCCTAACCCTGCCTGTCTTCCTTTGAGGACAGGACTGAGTCTCAGTGACCTGTGCCCTAGCATGTCACACAGTAGGTGTTTATTGTGTATTTAAGTTACCTGGAGACCTGAGTTTTTACACTGCCACCTAGCTATCCACCTGTACCTTCTTTGTTCAAACTGCCGGTAAGTCCAGCACCCAGTTGATGCCAAAGGCAAAGCTCTCTCCTCTGCTGGCTTGGAAGGAGCTCCTTTTACTTTCCCCTCCTTCTTTGCTGCTTACTTCCTGTTCTTTGTCTTTTTGGAACAACTGAAATGTGCTTTTGTGGGGAGACGCCTTGGGTCCTTTTGGGAAGTAATCAAGCAATAAATAAATCTGTACACTAGAAATGAGAGAAAGAAGGCTCCCTGCCTGGCTGGGGAAGCAGATATGTCTGAGCTTTGTCCTCTTCACTGGAGAACAGGCAAATTAGTACTCGCCCTGTTGACTGCAAGGAACATGGGAGCTGGGCGCTGCCAGACCAGTCTCTCCCCCAGGCTCTAGAGAATGGGGTTATCCAGGTGGGAGATGCCACATACCCCTGGGGATCTGTGGGACAGCTTGCCTGGAGAGGCCAGTGCCACAGGTGGGCATAGCTGGCCAGCACCCCATACCCAAGAGACTTGGCCTGACAGTTCCTTGGAGAGTGCCCTGGAGGGAGTAGCAGACATGCATTGCTGTTGCTTTACTTTGCTTTTCTGTCTCTGGTAGGGATATGGTGACAGAATCATCAGTGCACCCAGATGGTGACATTGTCCAAAGACAGAGATAGCTGGATGGAGAGGTATAAAGAGGAGTGCTGGGAGTGGCCAGATTGTGGTCACACTGCTTAGTCCCTAAACCATCACAGGAGGGTTGCCCTTGAAGTCCTGGCTGCCAGCAGGAGATTGATTTTTAAGACACTGACAAGAGAAAAAAGTCGAGCATTCTCCCTTTGCCCGCTACACTCCTCCCCCTGACACACTGAGACATCACGAAGAAGTGGGGAGCATGAGCTCAAGGTGGAGTCAACATGGGCTGCTTGCTGTGTTCAGAGCAGAGCTTGTGGCTTCCCCAGAGGGGAAGAGATGGGAGAAAGAGGTGCTGTGACCAGCAGGGAGAACCTGATGAGCTGGGTTAGCCCAGGGCCAAGACTGATGTGGTGAGCTTCAGTGCTACACAGATGCAACTGAAGCAGTAGTGTGGCTGTGGGAGGTGGCCGAGTTTCTGGAGCTCTAGGAGAATGAGGTGTCTTTCAAGCCAGGCCTGGGGTCAGCTCTTCCACTTACTTGCTGGATGGCCTTGGGCATGTGTCTAGAGGCAGTTCCGTGCCTGCACTGTGGGGTACATAGGTCATACCTCTCTAGGGGTCTCCATAAGCAAAGACAGCTGCGGGTGGATACACCCTGCTGGGGCTTTAAGTGGCTGTAAGAGGTGGGCACTGTGCCTGGCTCTCTGCTTGTGGTGACCTTACTGGGGTCATTGACTAGCACTCTTGATTTTCCTCAGATAGCCCTGAGGGCTGAAAGCCAGCTCTCCCACCCAGGACTGATTTAGCAGCCACCACCTCCTACATGTCCTATGGTTTCAGGGTCTCCTGTGATCCTCGAAGCTGCCATGGGCCGTTGGTATTTCCTCATGCATGGCCACATGCCTCAGCTGTTGCTATGAGTGTGCTTGTCCTCACTCCTCATGGAGGCTCTGACTGCTCTGCAGCTTGTAAAGCTCTTTTCACCCTCCTGAGCTCATGTCACATACACCCAACACACATACACATGCATACACGCACATGTAGCACACACGGAATCCTGCATCTAAGGGCATTTAAATTCTCGCTTTACAGGTGAGGCTCTACAGGTGAAGTTGCCTCAGTTGCCTGTTTACAGTCTACGCCTGGCCCACAGTAGCTTGCTGCTGCTTCTCAGGGCTTACTTTCACTTGTGATACCCCACATGGCCTGCCTCATGATGGGGTGAGGACACAAGTCCACACAGGCTGGAGGGTATGGCCCATTCCTGCTGGCTGGGTGTCCTCTGCAGCATTGGTCACTGTGTCTGATGGACATTCACCAGCTCCGGCCCCATTTGCTTGTAAGTCTACGATGTCTGATCCCAAGCAGCTGCCTTCTACACCTGTCTTTTTTTTCAACCTGGCATTTGGCCAGGAGAGGGGTAGGTGGTGGCAGAAGACGTTCTGAGTTGATGTAAATGTGCCAAATAAAACATTTCATAAATGCCCAAAAAACATTTTACGTGGTTACCTCTTGACAGGCAAAGTGCACAGTTTTCCATTAAAACTTTTCCATAGCTCAAGAGGGTCTCAGACACAGAAGCTGCAGCATCCTCGTCACAGCTCACATTTTATTTGGGTCTGCTGTTTTCAGAATGTCACCACCTCTTTGCATAAGGACTGTACTCACTGATGGAAATATTTCCCAAGAACACTTTCAGCCATTGAGGTGATACAAAATGCTTTCTGAAGGTTTCTTTGTCTGAGAAAAGAACCCCTTTTAGTGAAGGCCCTGCTGTGTTTCCCTGGTCTGTGTGGGTCTTGCCAGGGTGCCATGAGATGGATCAAATCCCAGCACTGCAGAAGTAGTTTGGATTTCATGGAAGTGTTTGTAGAAACAGTTGTGGACTTCTCTGCTGACAGCCCACTTGTAGTGTGTAATGTTTGATAGAACATGCATCCAGTGCAGCAGAAGAATTTGGAAAACCCTTGGAATGTGCTGGAATGGAATTTGGCTGGGCCCTTCATCAAGGCCTCTGATATGACAGGAAGAGAACGTTTACCCACTAATTAGGCAGATATTTAACAGGCTCCTTCTTTGTTTCTGATGCCAGCCAGACCTTAGGAGACAAGCGCGGTGCCCCTTCAGAGGCCCTTGCTGATAGAAACGAAGGAAGCAGGTGCCTTTCATTCCTGAATAGGTACATCAGAACCATGTGGGCACAACTGCGCCTCTCCAGATGTGATGATTTGGAGTGGTGCATGGGTGGATCATTATGCATTTATTTTAACATGTGTCATAAAAAGCAAACAGTAAGTGCAATGTCATTCTTCTATGTTATTGCTTAGAAAGGTTAAATTGAAAAACAGTAAGAGAGCATTGTTCTGTTGAATGTGTCATCAGCCAGTTTCATTGTTGCATGAATGCCGTGGAGTATGATCACATAAACTACAGTGGCTGCTGTGTCACTAGGTGATCTGATCCTATGGAACCACCAGTGAGTGTGCAGTCTGTCATTGACTGAAACGTTAGGCAGCACACAATGGTACTGTGAAAATAGTAACTATTACAGGGGTATATAAGAGTAAAAGTGGCTCATGAATGCTGGTGCCCAGAGGAGTTAAGTTCAGAGGTTACTACATGCTGATGGGTACTGGTGGTTTTACCTACATTACCGTCTAATCCTCAGGAAACCCTGGAGAAGGGTACTGTTTACATCCCAGTGAGGATAAAAGAAGTGAAATCTTTTGCCTAAACTCACATGACTAACAAGTGAAAGAACTTGAATTGGAACCCAAGTCTGCTTGACATTCTTTATTTCAAGGAAGCAGAAAAAAGAAAAGAAGGAAAGGGGTATTTGCACAGTCCCCACAAGTGACCCTCTGAAGGAGGTTTTCTGGAAACTGACAACTTGCATCTCACCTGCCACCCATTTATTAGTGAGGCTTCCCATTGAGTGAGGCATATGTGTATGGTGGACAAAAGTCCTGCCTTCAAGGTGCTTCC